>SNQJ01S0057092.1:98005-116470 GCA_010110895.2 Picea sitchensis
ATTTGGGACCAACACAGTCGTTATGCTTAAAGCAAAATCATATCAATTAAAACACAGTTGTGTCTTATTTTAGGAAACAAATCCTTTATACAGGTTGCATGCAGTCATAATCCAAACGAAAACATTTATCCAAAACGAAACATAATCATATCTGGTAAATTCAAATCAATAGGATTGTTTTGAATCTATTAAAAACAAACAGGATTAATCTAAAGCAAACCCCAACCAACTATATTAATTCAAACGAACAAAATTGCTTCAAAGAAAACCAAACTGAATCAAAACAAATCAATCTTTTATACTAAACTGAGAATAATAAAATCTTATTAACTAAATCATAGCTGTGTCCGAATTTAGCGCACAAATTTCCCATTCATGATTCATAACGAAATTGTTTTGGTAAAATGAAAACAAAAGAATCATTCTGAATCAAAACGAACAAATCTATTGAAAGCAAATCCAATCAATTATATTAATCCAAGCAAACTCATAAAGCAGAAATGATGTTGAAATACATACCTGGGCAGAAAAAAATGCTTCTTCTGACAAACTGCTTGATTTTCTAAGGATTGATCAAGGGTTTCAACAGGAAGTTGAGGCACAAGGCTGGATGGGCAGAAGGGGTTCTGAAGCACAGGTCTGGAGAAGTGATAAGCATTCTGGCAAATGCACACAGACCCAAAACGCATGTTCCAGCCACTGAAAATTGACCTGTAAAACAAGAGCTATATCTCTATAGTAACTCACTTTCTGAGTAAACTTCTCATGATGAAGGTAAAGGGGCTAAAACCAGTTCTGGGTTTTCAACGGTTTGATCTAATTCAAAACCATTTGCCCATAATCGCTCACACAAAAAATGTGACTCTGGGGGAAATTATGGGGGCAGCCTTAAGCAATCTTCTCTGGCAAAAATGAAACCAAAACCGACTTTGAACACCATGGGGGTTCAATTCTCCCTTCAGGATCCAGGAGAGAACATACAGTGAACCGGGCTAAGGGACAAGGGTTTGAACGGGGTATGCTCAAAGATTTTCCCAAAAATCAACAGAGGTAACCCGGTAAGGAGGCATGCATTAATGCCAAAGTGTGCGAGGGTGGTGGAAGGCAGTAAACCCACACATAACTATCATATCAGTTGTACAATTGACAGTGCCTTGGTAAAGAGTTTAACTCAAATCAAAATCAAAACATTGTAAATCAATTATCAAATGGACTATTCACATACTCACAACATTCATAACCAAAATATTTTAACCAAATGAAATATCAAATATCCACTTGAAAACCATAGTGTTCAACAATTGGTCCATATATTAAATCAACAAAAGTGTTTGTATGATTCAAAGAAACCACTACATCGACCATTGCACCATGGGTTTAATCACAATGTAAATGCATTCTTATGAAACCATTTCACCAAGGCATTTGATCAAAAACAAAAGAACATCAAACCACCAATGTATCAAGGATTCAATCACAATCACAAGAATACCATTGCATCACAAACTCAATAAGACAAAGTCACACAATCAATCCAAGAATGTCTAATGAGTACAGATTCAAAAGGGTTTTTGCAAACTGCATAATGATAAGTGAAGTATAAATGCAACAGACATATTGACAAGAATGATAACGACAATTCAATATTGATTCTAATGTGACTTCGAAAGACCAATGTTTTCATGCTTACAGTCGTGAAAACAAAACAAAGATAAGTGTGCAAAAGGCGCAAAGAATAAAAGTGTCGTTTATTTGAGAATTGCGATGTAAAATTAAAGTTTGCAAAACATTAGTGTAGGCAGCTTAAGAGACAGTGGAAAAATGTGAATTGGCTGCCAACAGATGGCCAATTCTTGATTACCTCCACCTTATCTAGATCCATCCTCAACTCATTTGCAGAAATAACAAATCCCAAGTAGATGAGCTTTGTCTTCATGAATGAGGATTTCTTCATGTTTATCAACAACTTCTCCTACTGTAATCTCTGCATCACTGTAGCCAAATGTTTCATATGCTCTGCCACTGTTTTACTGAAAACCAGTATGTCATCTAAATACACAATGAAAAACTTTCTGATGAACTCCCTTAGGAATTCATTCATCAACCTCATGAAGGTACTCGGCGTGTTTGTTAGTCCAAACGGCATAACAAGCCATTCATACAACCCCTCATTTGTTTTGAATGTTGTCTTCCACTCGTCACCTTCTCTCATGCGGATTTGATGATAACCGCTTTTCAAATCAATCTTTCAAAAATATTTTGCTCCACTCAAGAAATCCATCAGATCATCCATCCTTGGTAATGGAAATCTGTATCTGATGGTTATCTTGTTAATCGCCCTCGAGTCAGTACACATTCTCCAGCCTCCGTCTTTCTTCGGACTGAGTACTGTTGGAACAACACATAGACTCAAGCTTTCTCTGACCAACCCTTTGTCCAACAACTCCTGGACTTGCCTCTTAACCTCTTCATTCTCTTACATCTAAATACACAATGAAAAACTTTCTCGATGAACTCCCTTAGGAATTCATTCATCATCCTCATGAAGGTACTCTGTTTGTTAAGCCAAACGGCACAACAAGCCATTCATACAACCCTCATTTGTTTTGAATGTTGTCTTCCACTCACACCTTTCTCTCATGGATTTGATGATTTCCTCTTTTCAAATCAATCTTTTCAAAATATTTTTGCTCCACTTCAAGAAATCCATCAGATCATCCATCCTTGGTAATGGAAATCAGATCCGATGGTTATCTTGTTAATCGCCTCAAGTCAGTACACATTCTCCAAATTCGCCTTTTCTTCGATCAGTAATCATGGAACAACACATAGACTCAAGCTCACCAACCCTTTGTCCAACAACTCGACTTTGCCTCTCTAACCTCTTTCTATTCTTACATCGCCAATCTATATACGTTTTGTTTGGAAAAATAGTTCTCGGTATGAGATCAATATGATGACTCACACCTCTAATCGGTGGTAACTAACGAGAGTCTTCGTCCACTACTATGTCAAATCTAACTCTTCCAATAGTTCCCGAAATTCTTCGTAAATCATCTATTCTTGTAATCGTCAAAGCCAATCTTCGCTTCACCACAATGAACTATGTTTTCTCCTTCTTCTTAACCTCTATAAGAAGTTCCTTCCCATCGATGAGAAGTACAATGTTACTTCCGTTTCAATTCCTCCTCCTTATCTTGATTGGAAGCAACATGTGAATCTCCCATTCTCTTCTAGGGTGTATGTCTATTCTCCATCATGAACAATACATCTCCGCCATATTGCCATGGTTCACTCCAACAATGTGATGACAAACATCCATAGGAATAACATAGTATTCATCATTATATCCTCATATCTTAAATCTCAACCAAACATTGTTTAGTGACAATCACCTGGGTGTCCTTTTGTATCCATGAAACTTTGTATGGTTCTGGATGATCAGTTGTCTCCGTACCAAATTTCTACCATCTCCAGAGAAACGAGATTATCCTGCTACCATCATTCAATAGCCAATGACCCAGATACCCCGCCCTTGGTCTTAAGGCAGTCCCTAGGCATGCGGTCCTTTGACTGAACTTCCACCTCTTCTCTCGTAACAAATAACTTTCCGCAGATCATCAATCCATCTTCCGACCAAGATTCATTTCAACATTCACCTCACATGTGAGTTTCTTCCCTCCTTCTCTTTTTATCCGACACTCCATGACTTGAAGCCCATTTTTCCAGCTATGTAGCATCTTACCTTTCCTCTTCCTCTACTCCTAGTACGAGGAAAGTATTATTGTCAGCATAATCTCTCCTCTGTTCGGTATGCTGCCCTCAATGTGAGGTTCCACCTCTCCTGCCAGCTCGAGTTCCAGGTTTCTTCCATTCTCCCCTGGTCGGGAGATTTGTTCCTATAAATCGATTTGGCTCCTCGGGTTGATTTTTTCCCATTTCATCTTGTTGCCCTCACGCTTCATATTTCAGAGCCATCCGACATCTTCCACCCTGCTCGATGGTTACCATGTCTATCTCATCCTAATATCAGATCTCGTGCCACATTCATGGTATCTAGATACTTTTTTCTCATCATCGCTTTTCCCCAATGACCTCCACCATGTTCAATGAGAATTCTCCGCTGTATTTCTTTCATCACATCGCCTTCGGCTTTGTGTTTGCATCCTCCCCAATGTATAACTGATAACTTCATAGGATGAATTTCACCCTTCACCTTTTGCTATCATTCCTGTCTCAGCCTTGATTTTCTATTTTCCTTGCAAATTGCCTCTGGCTATCTTGCATTTCACTCCAATGTTGTGGCCAAACCTTCAATCTTGTGACGACATGTTTGACTTTCCTATCTTTGTCCTTCTTCACATCTTTCATAGTCAAAGTATGTGTCTGCGCTTCCTAACCAGCCTTGAAGCTCTCCAGATCTCGTAGATTTTCCCTCATAAACCGGAATGTCCATCTTTGCCTTCGCACCCATTCTGCACAGATTGATCAAACATTCATTTGCTGGAACTTCTTCACCGCAACTTCTTCTTCAATGCTCAGCCTCACTACTTTTGGAATCACTAGATCCTCAAAGACTGATCAGGCTCTTGGCTTCTGCTCTATGTCCTCGGCATAGTTCTCTGAGATCATGCATTTCCTTCTTTCATGGTCGATCATTCCGCCTACCTCTTCTTCTATTACTCTCCTCAAGTTGATCGTGTTTGCATGTCCCTTCTCCTTGTCGCATGGTGAATTTTCTTTCTCTCTGCTACGTAAAGCAAAGAACCTTTTCTATGCGTTCGAGCATCGCAGTCGATGATGCACCTGCGTTCCTCCACAACCTCGTAGGTCGGAAGGTCCACGCCAACACAAGACCTTTCCCTTACACTCCAGTCTTCCTAAGAGCTTCGAATGGTTTCTTTTTTCCTTCGGGAAACCTGCACCCACAATCAACTTCAGAAATTCCAATTTTTCTTCGGGAAATTCCTGACTTCCACTTTTATGTAATCCTCATATCACGCAGTTGTTCTCAAATCTCTCAAACCCAAAATAGTCTACGCTGACCCTCTTTCTTTCTCTTCGGAACTTTTCCTTATCGCATTTTGGCGGTCGCGTGTCTCCCATAACTTATTCTCGTTCCCGAAACCCGAGTTTCTGAATTTCCGACGTGCTCATAAAGTTGACCTTTCAACGCCTCTTTACTCCATCGGGACCCGGACTTCGCAATATCGTGAATCCCAATGCAAAGAATTCGGGACTTCACTCCCCGAAACTTTGAAATGATTAGCGGAGTTTGACTCCGTGTCAATAATACGCCACCTGTCCACCTACCGACTCATGTGGCCCCACACAAACCTTTAAATTTTCTCAGACTTTATGCTTCATGATTTCACTCCATTCCTGCTGTAGCCTCTTAATACGGGATTTCAATCTACGAAACCCCGAAATATAAACCCACTTGTAAATCCAACGCCCTTGTGGCTTAGATCTATGATCCTACTCCTCTTGAGCTTTAGAACCTTAGGGATACTGCAATTCTCCTCCTTCAGGAGATCTCGACGACTACTGACTGTGAAATATCCTTAGAGGATTTCGACCATCCATCCTTTCCTTGAGAACTCATCCTCCCATGGTCCGATGTCACTATGCCTTCCTTTGACTTTGAGTCCTCTGAAAACCCTTTGCACGCACTCCTTTGCATACTTTCAAACACTTCCAAGTGTTGGAGTCCTTTTCCACTTTGTGCACCGGCAGAGTAGTCCTCAATACTTCACTCTGTCCACAACCCTCGAGAGATTCTCATTTCACCGCAGACACTCCTTGTATCTTCCTCGTGCTCACTGTGACTTCGTGGAAATGAGAACAAAAGATATTCTATCTAATCTTTCAGAGACAAAACCTCTAAACCATTTTGTCAACGCACTCCTTTTGCGTATTAACAATCAGACTTTGCGTGAACTATTGTCGATAGAGAAACAATTGAAACTCATTCTCTCTCTCTTTCTCGATTTTCAAACATTCAACAAGAAATCATTCATACATAGCATAAAATAAATTGCATGACAAAGAGCAAAAATCATGAGCATAATATTCAAAGATGCATACACAGAGAATATATGAACACCATGAGTCCAACCCCACACTTTTCTTTGTATTAATTCAGAACTTTTGTACATGGAGTCTGCTACACAACTCTCTATTCTCTTCTATGCTCTCCTCTATAATCTTCATGCTCTCATAATGTTACAATACATAAGGAGGGTGTCTATATCTTGTTTCCTTCTTGCGCTTCTAAAACTGTCTAATCTTAACATTCAATTCTATCTACTCACATTAACTACTATAAATGCCTTCTACCTACTAAGATGAGAGCAAATCGCCATGTCCATTTATTATACAGCAGTCTCCACTTGATGTTTCATTAATGGTTCAAGATATTTCAAAATCTATGCTGGGCGCTTTTCCAGTTGTCCATTGTCTCCGCATTCTCGGTCTCTTGAGATGCTCCTACATCATTACTACCCGAAGTGTTCCTCTGATCAAATAACTCATATCTACTTCATGATTTCGGCCTCGTGACTGGGTTAATTCATTTTTCCACTTCCCACCTCCTCTTGAAGTGAGATTCTCAAGTATGACCTCCTCACATCTTTAGTCTCGAAATGAATGTTGTTTGTTTAATCATGATCTTATATCAACTAATTTGATCTGTTTTCGATGCTGATTTGCCTTGGTTTTAAATCCAACGAATTTTCTTTTCTTATCCTATCCTTCCACTTAAAGGATCCAACAACTATTGGGAATTTGGTTATTTGATATTTTAGCCCATTTGCCTTTGCTTTATCCTATCCTTCCACTTAAAAGTGATCCATTGTTCGAGAATGGTCCCGTAGTAGATCATTGATCAACGATGATTGCGGGGTCCCAACTAACACAACATTTAAAACTATTGTCAATTTCTGCAATGGAAACTTCTCTCCTATAGTGGAATTCGATTCCAACCTCAGATCTATTTACGGTGAAGACTCCATCGCCTAGACTAATTATGGGATTGGAAATAACATGTTGTTTAATTCTCCTTTCACTCAACGCAATCTATCCATGTCGCTGATATAGTGCTTTCTTGCATGATTTCAACGGTCTTGATTTGATCTCGATAATGTTTATGCAATGCTTTCCCTTATGAGTTTCATCGTATCATATCTTTTTGAGCTTTGATATTCATTTGCTAAACCTCCCCGAGCTTTTAATATCTCAGATACCATCCCACTGCTTTGACATCAATGACAACACTGCTAATGACACTATGTCCAACATTTTGCTTCTTCTTTAGTAGGAATTATGTGTTTTATTATACTAGGATCAAAACCACACAAATACTCATATGAACACGCAAAGACATATTGAAATTCATAGAAAAGATCCATAAATTTATGCTTCTCTTGATCTGAACATTGTTTCCCAATTTTTATAATCTTTGGGTCTTCATGAGTCCCAATGTTCACATAAATGGTGTTTCATATCTTTATTTTTTATTCCTCCTCTATGTTCTCCTTTTTATTACTTGCATCACTTGGATCTAAAAATGAACTTTCTAGAGGATCCAATACCTTTGGAAATTTGTTATCTTCTATAGATATGATTTCCTTTATTTTCAAGGGCTCATTATGCAAAAAGGAACATATGTTTTCATCATCGGGGAAAAATTGCCAAGAGTCAACATTGTCCATAAATTGAGGATGATATAATGACATAAATATACAATCTAGCCTTTGGGGGACCAATTTTGTTGTAAGGATGGCTGCAAAAAAAAAACTAACCTATATATACCATTGAGTTCAGGTCTATCATTATATGAGTAATATTGAAATATAGAAGATTAGAAATTAATTGTCAAACCACTTATGTATATCTCTTTAACAATTTATTAGATGGGGTATAAACTCTCTTAACCAAATCGAAGATAAGCACAGAATCCCCAAATACAAAAATATGATAACAACCAATATTGAAAGCATTCTCTATTCCAAGAATCAAGGCCTCAAACTCGCTACATTATTAGTACATGCAAATTCTAATTTGTAAGAGAAATTGTGATTTTTTCCTAAAGATGAACAAATCACTATACCGACTCCATTTCCTTCACTAGAGAATGCACCATAAAAGTGCATGTTAAGCATACCATCTTCAGGGTTAGGAATTTATACAACATAATCATTATCTTCCTCTAAAAATATAGAGTATACACAACCATTTAATATAGTTTATGTGTGGTTGAGGTACTCTTTCAATGTATGTATGAGATTCATCCTTCCCGAAGAACAATGATGTTCTTACCATTTCTGGGAAGGATATGTGTTATATCCACGATATGTATCCATCACTAGTTAAATCTTGTCAGTCTCCTTCTAAAATGATAGAATAGTTGCTTATCGGCATATGAATTACTTGAATATTATAGGTGGACTTGATTTCAGGATGTGCACACAAAACCAAGGTTACATATTTGATTTAACCAATGGTGGCTTATTGTTGACTATTATATGACAACATACTCTTCGAATTTTCGTTGGTGCATGAAGACCTAGTTCTTCCATAATAATTTTAGACATAACATTAGGACCATATCCCCCATCAATCAGGCAACAATGTGCAATCTTATCCATAATCTTCACTAAAACATAAAAGGAAGATTTTTTACATAATTCCTAGTATTATATACACCTAATTTATTTATACACATTTCTTGTTCATCTTGTTTCTCGAAACCGAAACATCGGAATCTTTTCCTTCCATAAAATATTTCATATGCTTTTTCTATTTAGGAACAATTACCGTGTCTAATAAAGATGCATATGATTTAATGTTAGCCAATTGTTTCAAAATATTATATTTTGATCAAGAATATCAGGTTGAAATTAAATTCTGGACTCTGAGTACCTCTTGTGATTTGAGGATCAGTTTTATGAGAGGATTTACTTGGAGAAAAAGTGGTTTATAAGGAACACCTTTGTTCTTGTTCTGATAATATTTATTTTGTATATCAATCGTCATTACATCCTCTTCATGATCCCAATCTAAGGCAGCAACCGTTGTATCAAATATTTTTCCAAAGATGTGTTCTCTTGCATTCTTTTTAATCTAGAAAGTGTTCTCACTTTCATGATTCTCCTAGAGAAATTACATTAATTAATTCTTGAGAGTATTGTCTTAAGCTGAAAACTGTGAGTTTGATTTCTCAAGGTAGCCTGGGTGGAGGTTTCTGCAGAAGTAGAAGTCATGTCCTTTCTTTCAAAAGCAATACTTTTGTTACGTATATCTTGTACAAGATGTAACACAGTCACCGTATCAGTTTGTTTGATATAGTATTCAATAGGAAGTCATGTTTTTTGTCTATTCTTACTCAAACTCTAAGAAAGTTTGTAAAGCATATCCTAGATTGTTAGCATTATTTTCCTCTAACATATGGTGATAAGAAGATGGAAATTCATTATAATAATGAATTAAAGAAACTTCATTGTGTGGTCGAATGATTTCCTGATCTACCATATAATTTGGTGAAATGTGAGTTATAATACTTGATTTTTTCACTTTTGTTGTAAACAAGATTATTGTAATCTTTCAACAAATCTGATAGAATTTGAGGTTGTCCATAAGTTGATTTAAACCAATAAGATAATTTATCCCAAGTTAAAAATACTTTAGGCAATAATTCGAAGAAATCGACAACAACCTTTCCTTCCAAAGAATTAACACATAATCTCATGCATGTATCATTGTCATTTTCCCCAATGTTGTGACATGAATTTAAAAACACAACTAAATGTTCATTGACAAAAATGGTTCCATTACCATAGAATTTGGGAGAATGATATTTAAACTTCAAAAGAGGATTGGTAGTTGGATTCAAATGTAAAGGAGAGGATACATGCCATGGAGTAATGTTTGCATCCTCTTCAAATTGAAATAAATCGTATTGTTTGATCACTTTTTCAAGATTTGTGGTTGATTGGACATTATTAAAGTGACTATACATGCTTCTGATCAAGGATGCGGAAGAAGCATGTGATGAAGAAGGTCCGCTAATAGAACTAAAACCGCCAGAAGAATTCATCATGATTTTCTTAGGAGAGAAAGATATTGATAAACGTGTAACTTCAGTCTCTAAATCAGATAGGGATATTTGAAGCCTCGGAAGAAGGTTCTATAGGATTCTATTCCTTCTTCCAATATCAAATAAGGGATCAAACTCATAAGACTCACCTCTTATTCATCTTGATGAATGGGATTGGGTGGTCATAAGACAACCTTCTAACGAGGAGGTTGATTATGATCTTTCCTTTGAAAGGCCTCTCTATGCTCTTGGATTGCAGTATCACAGACGATAACTTCCCAAGAATGTTCAAGATATTCACAGGTGAGGGTAGTTTCTAAAATAAAATAAAATAGGTATGAAGTGATTCATATTTGGTCAGGAAGATGAAACCTAATGTTTGGTTATTGAGAGGTAGGCAAAGTCATTAAACTAGAAAGAAAGAAAAAAACCAGGGAGTAAAAGAGACTTCCCTAGTATGGTTGTCAAATAAATGTTTATGTAAGGAATGGAAAAATCCTTGCTCAAACATTTTTGAACCTCCTCAAGCTAAGTGAGTTAGATGGGATTATAGCCCTAATTTTATATCCTGTCAAAAATCTTAATCAAACCTCAATAAATGTGATTCTTGGATCTGATGCTATTGTATAAATATCAAAATTTTGTGTCTTTATTTGAAATAAACTTAAAATAAATTAAAAATGTAATTGTAAATGAATTTATGAAAACATATGGATAAGAAAATGTAAAAAGTATAAATCTGAAAAAAATTAGTATACAACAAGTCTCATAAATGAGAAGAAATCAACAAATAATTTTTATTAATCTCAACTGAAGTTATAACCTAGTTTATCTTTTCAAACCCCTACGAGGGCTTGTACTGGTGTTATTCTTAGAAGTCCAAGATGTTATTTGACTCATACATAGACAAATGATGTCAAAAACATGAATAATAGAACATAAAACCGAGTTGGATCAGTCCATGCTACAAATGCATCATTGTTTTGAACTCTACAAAACTAGCATTAATTAGCATTGAAATGAATTCAGAACTTTGAACTAAAACCAAACAGACATTCAAGAAGAATGAATGACCTTGGAGCAGTTCATTAGTCAATACTTCCTAGTCCTTTCTTTGCCAACTTCAAAATAACCTTTCTATCAACAAGATAACTCAACAATAATGAAACTCAGTATGGAATGGAAAGATAATAATCTCACTTGAGGCTAGAGAAAACCTTATCAAAAGTTTTTACTTCTCTCTCTATTTTCCTTTCTTTGCCTTTTCTCCTTCTTTATATATATTCATAAATTAGTTGGGTAGTTCAACTACCTTTTTGTTTAGAAAGTTAAATAACTTAAATTAATATAAGACAACTTATTTATTATAAGGGTAATAAATATTAAATAATAGGTGGGTCCCCACTAGGTATTTGTTCCTTTAATTCCAAAATTTCCCTTGTAACTCAAAAAATGATTAAATACTATGAATATATTAGAAACGTGAAATATATCAAAATAAGTGACCCATTCAAAACATACCAAATCAACAAACACTTGTATCTCCAAAAAATATCAAAATGATATGATATTTAAAAGTTTCCAAAATAATATCATATGTTTGTTGTCCATCCAAAATGTATATCAAGTCTCTAACTAATAGTGTCATAATACAAATTAAAATAAATGAAGGTATTTGTTTTTTAAAAACTCCTCCCTTTCCTTTCTTCCTTCCGACACATCAAGCCTAAGATTAAGTAAGTATTCATAATAACACTTATTCTCTTCCAGTTTTACTATTCCAAGGTGCATGTCACTAAAGGTGATCTCTCTCTTACCACCATCTGCTTTGGTTGATTTCTACTTGGAATGTATAGAGGAGGATTGAGATGTTTCTGTGATCTAGGAGAATTAGCAGGTTTCTTTCCTTTGTCAATTTGGGGCTCATTGGGGATCACCTTGTAATTTCTAGGAGGTGATTGGGCCATGGAGGTAGTTGAGACTACACATGGTACTTAATGTGGAGGAGGGAGGAGGAAGAGGCTATTAGCCATTGAGAAATACCCAGGGAGGATTTATAGGATTATCATCCCAACCATCATTGTTTTGATAAACAAGGGGCTAAGAAAAATATGCAATGTTGGGATGTGGCCACAAGGGATGATTATGGAGCTAGAGGTTGTGGCAATTTTAGCTACCCACCAAACTCTAGATAGCTAGTTTATACTGGTTGGTTAAACTCTTCGTAATTTATAGCATCACAGTGTATGGAAAAACTCATTCTCTTATGTCTCCTTTGTTTCCAAAATGCATTTGGCAATATTCCCCTTCTGCCTTTATTTCCACCTCCTTCTGTTACTTCCTCGATTGAAAAATATCATCTAATTTCCATAATCATTCCAATTAGTGTAAAATTATTAAAGTAAAATATAAGACACAACATAGCAAACATCTATTACAATTTTGTTAAATATGATTTAGTTGTGGCTCTAAGAATAACACAATAATTCAAGCATGCAAGGGAGAAATGACTAGGATTACTGTAAACATGGAAGAAAATTCATAATTTGACAAACAACCTTCTCATTATTTTAATTTTCAAAAATATGAACTGTATACTTCTTACACAATTATCTTCATATGAACAGTCTACATCTCTTTTGAACAAGGGAACGCATGCAATGAATAAATATATGGTAGGAATAAAATGGAAAATGTTGTTCGACAACACAGTATTCCAACAGAGGATCTAACACCTTCACAAGTAACCACTCACATAACCATCAAAGATCAACACACCATGTTTTCATCGCGGTAAACCCCTATGTGGAAACATCCACGGCCCCACCCAACGCCGCCACTTGGAGCAGCTTATTAATGCAAAGAAAAAAGAATACGAGAGATTTTACAAGAGAGTTTCACACCATCATAAGAAATGACCTCCATGCTCTTTTGCAGCAAATAGAGATCATGGACCAATCGGGTGTTGGGCTTTCACGGATCAATGGTCGCTAAGATCGAGGAGAGTATGAACCGCCGATCACTCTATGTTAGGAACATATCGTGACCGGCCGGATTTCTAACTACAAATGCATACTAATGCATACTAAAGAAACATACACTTTACTTCCAATCCATATTAGACCAAGTAGATCTTAACTAACTCCTAAGTGTCTAAATATCCTAATGACAACTCTGATACCATGTTAAGATTTTGTCGTTACACCAAAACCTGTAGGTGTTAATAAACTTCCAAATCAACAATATCACCTTGAATGGGCGGTTAGTCCCATATTCCCAGTGTGGCTGTTAGTCCACCAGAGGTGTATGGTTAGTCCAACACCCTAGTTCATTAGAGAGGTGCGCGGTTATCCAACACCCCCTCCCCACTTAACTCTCGAGGAAATTGAACCCGGCCAAGGCTCGGACACCATGTTCCGACAAATACGTATTCCAATAGAGGATCTAACACCTTCAAGAACCACTCTCACATAACCAGATCAAAGATCAACACAACGATGTTTTCATGCGGTAAAAATCCCACGGGAAACATCCACGGCCCCGCCCAATGCTAATTCACTTGGAGCAGCTTATTAATGCAAAGAAAAGATTACGAGAGATTTTACAAGAGAGTTTTCTGCCAATCGATCATCGGCAATGACCTCCATGCTCTTTAAATAGAGATCATGGACCACCGTGTTAAGCCATGGATCAATGGTCATAAGATCGAGAGAGTATGAACCGTCAGATCATTCTATGTCGGGAATGCTACATTCTCCGTGATCTGCCGGATCTACTCTATGTCGGAACATAACAGATCGTCGGATCACTCTATGTCGGGAACATATCAGGACCGCCGGATTTCCTAACTACAAATGCATACTAATGCATACTAAAGAAACACACTTTTTACCTAACGACATATTAGACCAAGTAGATCTTAAATCTAACTCCTTTAACCTGCCTAAATATCCTAACAAATGTAGTGTACTTTGTGAAAAGTGACATGAAGCAAAAGGAATGTGAAGAATTCATGTTCAATATTCACACACAGTAAATAATTTATGTACATAGGATTGTACATCTTTTTCAATATAGAGATAACAATCTGTATGGAATTCAATCATTATAATCCTGGATTATTATTTTCACCAAATACTACATTCTCAAACTATATATAATCTGAGTTACAACAACCCAACAAAATATCAAGCTACCCATACATCATCTTGAGAGAAAGTACAATCAATGCCATACACATGTTTTCCATAGTGAATACATCTTTAGTAGATCTTATCTAAAAATTTCTCTTCAAAAAATATTTT
This sequence comes from Picea sitchensis, assembly GCA_010110895.2. Taxonomy (NCBI): domain Eukaryota; kingdom Viridiplantae; phylum Streptophyta; class Pinopsida; order Pinales; family Pinaceae; genus Picea; species Picea sitchensis. The sequence continues at coordinate 112,406 of SNQJ01S0057092.1, forward strand.
AAATTATATAAATAGGGGAAAAAGACCTCGAACTATAATGAAATATGATTGGGATAATGGAGAGTAATGTACAAAAAAAATTGGTAAAATAATACGATTGGGATAATGGAGAGTAATGTAAAAAAAATGGTAAAATAATGAGGGGATAAATACCCAGTTTATGTAATTAAAAAATAAAATAAAACTTTAACATGGCTATCATGCCTATTAATGTCATTTTATATTTCCAAATATACTTATTCTTGATAATTGACAACTCAAACCCCATATATTACTTGAATATTGAATGCCTCATAAATGGCAAGTTGACAATTGTCACACAATCTCATCCAATATTACTTTCTTTAGTAAACTCAATTCTCATAACCATGGCCATTCAAGACTGTGGGTTTTAAAACAATGCAAAGGCTGGGTACAAGAGTGCGTGTAGCCAAAATAGAATAATAGGCTTAGTATTATAGCTATAAAGAGAATCAAATGGGTACATGGCTTTAATATTTGACAGAGAACACAATTAATGTTAAGCATGTAATGTGCTTTCTTTCATAATAAACCCAAAACAAAATAATAACCATTACTCTGGGGAAACCATAATCTTGGATAGAGTTAGAACCTAAATGAGGGAATGGACTCGATCTGTAACAAGTATAGTCTCAATCAAAACAAATTCATTCATACCAGCAATGGAATATCTCTTTCTCTAGAGTCAAAAACTAAAATGGAATGTCAATAACCCTAGCAAAGAAAGGTGGTAAAGTTGCAGGCTCAGGTGGACACATTCCCATGTCTCGTCATATTCAATGCATGGCCAACTCATTACACATTACATTGATATTCCAACCATCAAATTTCATTATCATATTCATATGCCAAAGCTCAACGAGTTCAAACTTATACCTATTGTATATCAATGTTATGAAAAACCATATCATATCAACCTTCAAACTCGTGTCATGCACTATGATAACCATCCATTTCGTGTAGCGCACATATCCATGCGAATATGACAAGTATTAATGGATCTAAAATTGTAACCATACAAACCAAATGGTGTGACAATAACCTTTATATCATATGCATTTACTAATTATTTTCCAAGTATGTTTTAATGCCAAACTGGTACATAAAGTTTGAAAAACCCAAAAATTACATACCTTGTCATGCATTGACTATATCAATCACTTATAGCATTGCTCATTTTTCATATGGAAATTTTCTTGTAATATATATGTTAGGCCTTAGATCAAATCCAAAACCCATATAACTTCTTTAAAGTTTATGCCACTTAAAATTTTAGGTTTGATATACCTTGAATGCCAAAGTACGGGCAATAAAAATTTTATTTCACTAGGCATATAATCATATAGGAACACAAAGGACCATGCCCTTTTGCAAATAATTTATGGATATAATATTTAATGTTGACATAATATTGAGAAGAGAATAGATTTATATTTGCAACTCATCATATATCATTTCTATCGTAGTTTTGATGCCTTCAAAAACTGCCATACCTCATGCGTTGCTAGAAACATAAACGAGTACTTCACATAAGCCTTTATTCCATGATCTTAACATATATATTCATTCATAAAGTACCATAGGAAATTTGGAATCATTAAACCACTGACCTTAACATCATATATGAAATGATACCTTAATTGAAACTGATTATATGCCAATGGGAAATGTAATGCTAGGAAATAATCACTCCATTGTTTTCTCATAGGGGACCCCATATATATATATATATATATAATTCACAATTCTTTGCAAGCCTTTTTAGTAGGTGACGAATTATGAGTCAACATTCATCACCCTCGAGAAAACCTCTAGTGCAACTAGATTGTGCAATGTTAGAATTTGATGTTTGCAAACATCAAAACAAAATGATTCTTGTGTGATTTCAAATTATTAGGGATGTTTTCATGTTATTTCAATTATTTCAAAAAATCCAGGGAGTCTTGTTAAACTATGCTTTGGAGAATATAAGAGACAAGTGAGAAAGTTTGAATGAGAAAGATGTATTGTATCAATGTATGTAAGATTATGTAAAGTGGTGTGTATATATATCTAGCAAGTTTTGTTATTTGCATTAAGAATTGTTCACCTAATTTGATAATTGCATTTAACATAAATGTCATTTATTACATATGAATTATTTCCACTTTATTATATTATTAATTAATACATTAATGAAATCATCATTACAATATGTAACACCCCCTCTTAATGGTGATTTCATTTTCCACAACTCCTAACATCTTTTGAAATTTTATTAACTTCTCCCTATTGAGTGCTTTGGTGAAGATCTCTTCCACTTGATATTGAGACTTGTAATAAATCAACTCTGTCTTTTTTCTGCACTTGTTTTATGATATAGTGATGTTGAATTTCAACATGTTTTTTCTTTAATTATAAATCAAATTCCACTAGCAAATTTGGTCCATTTTGCAACAACTATTTCTACGCTCTTGCGACGTTATGTCGTGGATATTGCGACGAATCTTGGGTCTCCCAAACGTCACTTCACGTGATGTGGCACGTGCGATGAACCTGACTTAATGTCGCAAGAGCGACGACAGTAGGGAGTTGTCACAATTGTGACAAAGAAGAAATATCGTCGCCAGAACGACTAAGTAGGGAAATCATCAAAAGTGTGACAAAGTAAAGATATCGTCGCAAGAGCGACAATAAAGGGAGATCGTCGCACACCTGACAATAGACATATTTTCACAAGATCAACAAATGTAACAAATTTTGCGACAAATCAGTTTCGAAGGGGTCGTCGCAAGTGCGACAAACATAGGGTATATTGCGACGAAATTGCTATACAATTTTCGTGATTTGTATAGCAAGTTCATCGCAAGATTTTTATGGGGTCGTTGCAATTGAGACGAAAACAGGTTATATTGTGATGAAATTGCTATACAATTTTCGTGATTTGTATAGCAATTTTGTCAAAAAAAAATTATGGGGTCGTCGCAATTGAGACGACAACAATTTATTTAAAAAAAAAAAAAAATGATTTTGATTTTTGAGCCAATTATACAAGGTGTTATGATTACACACTAAAGAGGTCATCCAAATGAAGTTTCTTCATTGATAGAGTGTTGGTAAGCATGTGCAACATAAGAAAATTATTTCCATGCTAGGAACTAATTGGTCCTAGTAGAAGGAGGTCATTCACACATCCTCTTGTGGAATTGCTACATGGTAGCATAGCTAGGAACTAGAGATAAATCCATAGCAAGAACTTGAGCTAGTAACAAAATCCAACATTCATAGTTAGATCTATTATCAAGAGAAACAGAAAGATGACACATTGTTCTAGATTGTTCCTCTAATATTTTGGAGAACAAAAACACTCTTAATGGGGAGGCCTGATTTGAAATGGATCTGAACACGAGAATGATTGTAAGAATAAATACCTACAAGTGTAATTTAAAAATTAATGAAGTTTATATAATAAAGGACAATGCAGGATTTAATAAATTAAATGAGACAAAGAAAAAAAAGTAAAACAAAATAAAATAGAAAAATGAAAATAGGAGCAATAAAGAGAGAGAGCAACGCCCGCACGGGTGTAGACGGATTGGCAAGTGTCGTGTAAATGGAAGGAAATTTGTAAAATGAAGTCTCATGTTCGATTCTCACCCGGATTTACTCGTGCGCCATTCTTGTGGGCTGGGTGGTTGCACCTGGGGTTATAGTGGTAGCCGACGGGGATCGACCCCATGTCACGCGAGTACGAGAACCGCCAATTGCTGATACCCCCAGTACAAAAAAAAATAAAAATAGAGAGAGAGAGCAATGGGAATTAAAAGGTCAGTCTCTTGACCTTCCCATTACCCCCATGATCTCATATTCATTCTTTTGACATGACTCTCAAAGGGCATTTTGGTCAAAGAGGAGATTATGCAGAAAGATCCATGAGTTACATTGTAACCAAAGATTCTCAAAATGAGAATTGAGTAACCATTGAAATTTGTTTTTCCCATTTGGGTTGGTTCTAGAGTAAACATTATGTCATTGTGTGACATCTCATTTATGTTAAATTAATGG
>SNQJ01S0057093.1:0-43638 GCA_010110895.2 Picea sitchensis
ACCTTTAATTAAAATTAGGTCATAAAAAAGATGACCTAGCCAAATTACATCAAGAATCCATTTTTTACATAATTTAAAGTAATTAAACCCTAAGATCATTTCCAAGGGTGATGTCATGCCCTTCTAGGGTGACATTGAGCCCTTAGGGTGGAACATTGGGCCACACATGCAAAATGTTTGGCCTCTGAAGGCCCTGTATGATTCCACATGTGCCAACCAACACATAAATTCCCTCATAAATGCACACCCCAGCTCTGGATGACAACTAGGGTCAAAATGATGATGTCATAGGATATCAAGGGTCAACATCCAGATGGAAAGGCAAGATCCCCCTGGGTCATGTAGGTCATGTAAGTGTGTGCAAGGTGGCATGGGGTAAGTGTTTGGGCATCGAGTGTAGTGATAACAGGGAAATGTAAATCTTACCTATGGGTGCCTCTGTAGAGTGCGAGCTACACCTTGTCATAGATGCCATTCTTTCATTTCCCATTCAATGCCTTTTATTCTTACCTTTATTTCTTTTTATCTTTTTCTTTTATGCTTCAAGGGAAGAGTTGAGAGACAATGTCCTAGCTTGGTGACCAGAGGTGACAACGTTACCCACAAGCATTTCATGGAGATGAGAAGGTTGGCTCATGATGAGACCCCCTTTCTCTTGGCTATACCACCAAGAGACAGTACCCTGGATTGGTGACCAGATAGATGGTAGTGTCATACCGCTACATACCCATGTTCATAATAGGACAGCTCATGATGAGACCTACCATCCTCCAACTAATACCTTGAGTGTTTATTTATCTTACAGGTTCCTTTTTCTTACTAAGAAGCCTTTTACTGCTTTCACGGGAATCCCTGGGTGAAGCATCTCAAAGGTTTCATTTTGTCTTTTAACTCTTTCCAGGTACTTTTACCCTCTGGGCCTTTATCCCCTTCTTCCCACAAGGAAAGGTACAACCCTTCCTAGTGTGGAAAACCCAATGCCCGAACAAAGGTAGGGGAAAATGAGAGGAGTAAGGATGGAAAGTGGTAAGTATGGAGGGAATGGACGATGACCTTTCATAGAACCACCCAGTGGAAAACCATCCTAAAGGGAGATCAACTTACTAGGGAATCATGTCTCCCTTCCAGGTATGAACAAGTTAAAGAGCATAATTTCCAAGAAAACAATATGAAATGAAGGAGAATTCAGTGCAACATATTCAAGTGCTTCAGTAATCAGAGTGACACATATCATGATACCTGGTTTCAATACCTCATGGATAAATACTTACTACTACTTCGGGACCAGGCCGGTGGTACAGATAATGTTGTTGTTGATAGATGGGGTGCACTGAAGTAAAGAGAGGCCCTATGGGGCCATACTCAAGTGATCTGGCTCTCGACACTCCATGTCTAGGACCTGTGGGCCTCGATATATGATTGCCTTAGTTATCCCTAGCATATGGGATAACATTTGGCTCCAACTAGGTGACATGTGCTCACTGTAGAGCACATGAGAACCTCAACATCTCTGGTATGATATGTATCTTCTATATCGCAACAAAATGCATCAGTAATCTTCAAGGTGGTGATATCACCCCTCACTCATATATGATATAATAGAATAAAATTAAGCATGCATATATACATAATGAAATAATACAAAAAATGAAACTATAATTATATTTAGCATGATATGCATATGGTATATATAATGGATGCAAATGCCTAACTAATATAACTTACTTGTACTTACATGTCATGCTGTTGGCGGGAAGTAGTGCTTGATGTGTGTAGCATTCACAGGTAGTTTCAAAGCTTCTCCTTCAAGTGTTGCTAATTTAAAAGTGTTTGTTCTTGCTTGACTCATGATTTTGTAGGGACTTGTCCATAATCCATCCAACTTCTTGTGCATACCAGGTTTCTCCCTTCTTTTATCCCATAACAACACTGAGTCCCCTTCTATGAAACCTCTTTATGTTTATTTTTGATCGGATCTGTTCTTAACTTTCTCTTGACTCTTCGCCATATGACTTAAGGAAACCCTCCTAGATTAATCCAACTCCACAAACTGGTCAATTTGTCCTTGGATTGCTTCCTCTTCTATGGTGTATTGTTGAGCGAAATGGAGGATATGGATTTGGAGATTCCCAGGTAGTTTAGCCTCCAACCCATATACTAGTTCAAATAGGGTTTTTCTTGTTGAGGTCTTTGTTGTTATTCTATCTTCCCACATGGAATACTTGATCTTGCTATCTCAGTCCTTCTTGTTCTCTCCCGCAACCTTCTTAATGATGTTCATGAGGTTCTTATTACTTGATTCTTCCAAACCATTCCCCTATGGGTAGTATTTTGATGAATGAGATAGAATGATGTCGTATTTAAAAAAAAAATTGATAAGGCAAGGGAGATGAAAGCTTTAGCATTGTCAGTGGTGATTTTGGATGGTACCCCAAATATTGTTATGATTCTTTCTTCCAAAAAAATTTCGTTGTGGGAATAGATTCTACCCATCTAGAAAAATAATCTGTGGTGATCAAAATCCATCAATAACCATTATTTGAATTATCTTTAAACTCACCAATAAAGTCCAAACCCCACTGTTGAAAAGGGGCTTATACCACCACGAGTTTCAAAGGTTGTGCAGGGAGTTTTTGTTTACCCACAAAGTATTGGAAAGGTTGGAATTGGAAAGCATATCGGTGAGTATCATCAAACAATGTTGGCCAATAATATATGTCTCTCAATATCTTGTGTGCGATAGTATGGGAAGCGAAGTGCCCGCCACAATACCCAAACTGTAATTCCTTCAGTAGTTTGTTGGCCTCATCTTTGCTCACACATCTAAGTAAAACTACGTCTGGGTCCTTCCAACCAATACCATCCTCAGTTAAACAATAATTCATAGCTTTGAGTCTCATATTTATTCTTTTATAGTCTACTATATGGTCTGGGCATGATAAGTTCATGAGGTAGTATATTATGTTAGAATACCATTCATCGTGTTCTAGTTCACTCACCACCACATTCACTTGTTCACTTTCTCCCATTTGTATAGCTTCTTCGTTGCTTTCAGTCATCATTTGGGCTAACCCTTGTCCCTTCACAATATTGGTGGGTTTTATTTCTAATTCATATTCTTGGATATTGGAAACCCACTTACCCCTAGTACCCATACAATCTTGTTGTGATAAACCATCCTTTATTGTTGGGTAAGGGACATAAGCCTTAATTTTGTTATAGCTCACATAGTTTCTAAAATGATTGATGGATTTCACCAAGGCATAAGATTTACTTTTAGTAATTGAATAATTCAGCTTTGAATCCCTAGGGACTTTACTCATGAACGCAATATGATTTTCATGGTCAACAACATCTTTCTGCAATAAGACACCTGCTATAGTGTCTTGAGAAGGGAAAGAGAATATCATGAAATCTCGTGAATAAACATGACTAATCAAAATTGGGGCTTGGGAGATGGTTTGTTTTATATCTTCAAAAGATTGAAGGGATTTGTCGTCCCACCTGAATTACATGTCCTTTTTAAGTAAGTCACTCATGGGTTTTATTCTTTCGGTTTGGGACAAATATTCGAATAAAGTTTATTTTCCCAATGAATGATTGTAAGGATTTTTTGTTGACAGGGGGGCATACATATTTGATAGATTGGATCCTCTCTAGGTCTACAGAAATTCCTCCCTATGAAACTATGTGTCCCAATATCTTTCCCTTATCTATCCCGAAAATAGACTTTTTAGGGTTCAAGGAAATACCGTATTTCCTACACCTTTCAAAAAAAATTATGAGGTGTGAGATGTGGTCTTTTCTCTCTTTTGACACAATCGTGAGATCATCTTGGTAAATTTCTATAATTTTCTAAATAAGATCCCTAAAAGAAAATTCCATTTCTCTTTGAAAGTTTTAACCTACATTCATAAAGCCAAATGGCATTCTTAAATACATGAATGTTCCCCATGGTGTGGTAAATGTTGTTTTGAGTTGATATTTTCTCTTGAGTAACACTTGATTGTATCCAGAAAATCCATCCAGCATGGACATGATGCCTGCCCCAGTGACCCTTTGTAGTAATTGTTCCATATTTTGGATGGGGTAATTGTATTTCAAAGATAACTGGTTAAGGTTTTGAAAATATACACATAGGCGAATATCACCACTCTTATTTTGGACAACTACCAAATTAGACATCCATGATGAATATCTAATGGGGGTTATGATACCAACATCTACCATTTTTTGAAGTTCCTTTTGTATCTGGTTCGCCAACTTAGGGTGAATATGCCTTAGTTTTTGTTGGAAAGGTTTGGCTCCCTCTGCCAAGGGTATAGCATGTTTGATAACATCTCCTCTATAAGCCCTTAAGTCATCATAAGTCTAAGCAAAAGGTATCCTTAAATTCTCTAATGAGGTCAAGTATCTCGTTTCTCTATTTTTCTGTGGTACCCTCCTCTATCTTTACCATCCTTGGATCCATCTTGGTGCCGATGTTGAATTCTAAGACTTTGTATGTTTGTTGTTTGGGTTTTTTTCCTTTGTAAACATTGTTTTTGTCAAAGAGTTGTTCTAAAGAATGCATCGTCTTGGCAGAGTGTTATTTTGAAAGTTTACTACGTCAAGGTCCATGGAATCAACAATAAAGTTTACTTGTGAATTGGTGAATTCTCTACTATTTTCTATGAATCTAAGGATTTGACTATCATCTTCAAAAACTTGCCAGTGTTCTAATTTATCATGGATAGAAGGTATAAATAGGACCTCCATTTTGCACAAGTTTTGGAGGGGAACCTCACAAGGTTGCAAAGTAGATGCTGAGACAACCAAAGAATATAATACCTAATTTTCCTCTCTGGGAACTACTTCGATTGATACTACTTCAAAGGATTTTGAAATAGACCTTGCAAAGTCTCGGTACTTTTTTAGTCTCTCATTATTTGTGGAAAAGTTTAGCAAAACTTTCAATAAAATTAGGTTTGAATCTCCTATAACCCTCAAGTGCCTTATACCCCTATCAATAGCCAAGTTAAGACCTATAATCAAAGCCTTGTATTCAACAACGTTGTTCGTGCAATGATACTCAAGTCTATAGGAGTAGTAGAAAGTTTCCTTAGAAGGGGTAGTTAGGACAATGCCTGCCCCTAAACCAGAACTCAAATGAGAACCATCAAATTCTAAGGTCCATATTCCCTCGGGTGTTTTTCCAATTTCATCCTTGAATTTTCCTCCTTGGACAAACCAAATTTCCACCCCATTATTCACACAAAGGATTAGATCATTGGGTTCTTCAGAAGTTTCAATGAGGCATCCTGTGATGGGTTCCTTGTCAAGGGTGAAAAATCCTCCTTCAAGATGGGGTATAATAGCTTTGGATCCATGGTCTTGGAGGCTTCCAACTAGTTTTTATACCAAGTCTTTGCAGAGTAGAATCCCCCAAATACTTAATGTGTCTATCACCATTACATCGATCTTGAAGGAGACATCAGGGAAAACATGGAAGGAAACACCCAGGTCTTTGATAATACCTCATGTAAAACCGTATTGTGTATTTGGTTGTGATATATTGAGACCTAGTTGGTGCATAACCCTTTAATTCATAATCTTTCTAGGAGCATCTTGTTCAAAAACACAATTATGGAGAAGGAAATCATTGATCTGGAGGGTAACATAAAAAGGTGTGGGTTCACCATATTTCGTTCCCATGCTCCAAACATGGAAGATAATAGGGGAGTCTTCTTCATAATCATCTTCCTCGGTGATTTGTGAAGGTAGGTATTCAATTTATTCAAACTCAATATCTTCAAAGGTATCTTGAGGAGGATTCAAATCCTCAGGGGGCTCATGTTGTTGAGAAAATAAGGAGGCATCTTCCATGTTTTAAAAACCTGTGCTCCATTTTCTAGGGAAAATGTTTAGTTCAATGTAATTTTCTACCTATAGAATCACTGGAAGGTCATGTTCCTCCATTCTTTCTTCATTGAACCCTAATATGTCATCTTGGTTGTTCAAAAGATTGACCTGAAAAATGGAATTCTTCAACCTAAGATTTTCTTCAATCCGACAAGTAGCATATTGTGCTTCCTCGAGGTTTGTAGGGAAATAGTTCTTGAGGGTAAACTAGAATTCTCCTTCGAAGGAATTTAAATATTGTTGAAGGATGGATTTATCTATCTGAAAGTTGGACTCAATTCGGATGAGTAAGGTGTTAAACCTATAATTAAACTCCCTAACATCTTCGTCATCTCATTTTCAAATTATGATGTATTGGGCATAAAGGGAAGCAACATTTTCAATCACACCCCATCTTTTTAGGAAAAATTGTTCTAAATATTCACAAGTTTTGAGGCTTTTTCTAAGAATTTTCGTGCTCCATTTTCAAGCATCCCCAGTGAGTGAAGCTAAAAAAAATCTCATAAAAGTGTCACGATGTTCATTCCCTGACAGATGGAACTCGTAATTCTCACAGAACTTATTCCAATGTATGTTACCAATGGCCCCAATTTCTCCTGCAAATGTGGGTATCCAAGAATCTGCATATTTTGGGAGATCATGTAATCCTCCTTGGATATTTTCCAAGTCTAGAGGGTCAAAGATTTCTTCAGGGGCCCATTTAAGAGGGGCCATGGGGACAACATGACTCAAAGGATAATAAGGTGTATAATAACATTCGCTATGGGTCATCATCAGTGGAGTCACCAAACAATATTCTTAAAATTATCAAACGAATGAGGGGATCACTCTCAGTGGAGTCGCCAGGTGAGCCTTGTAAGGTAAAGGCTTTGAGGGAAAGGCTTACATAAAAAGAGTCATTGAGGAATATTGACTTAGTGTTCCCCGGAAACGATGCCAAAATGTTATCGCACAATCTGTACTTGCCCAAATCCCAAGGCAAGTGGATGCAATATTTGCATAACATAGGGTGACCTATCATTGTCACCTTAATAGGAAACCCCTTTATATTTAGGAGTATGTCAAAATACCCTAGGGGAGACATCCCCAGTGACCTAAAGGGATGATGACTAAGGAAAAATATGCAAGAAAGTCCCCCCCTCTCACTGGTCACTCAAGTCAAAGGTTCTTCGTGTCTTATAGAGATGAAGCAAAAGGTAAATACGGTGTACATGCCCAAAACAAGACAACAAATAGAAAAGAGTGGAAACTTCCAAGTACCAAATGATGTTAGTGCTTCATAAGATCATGAACCTTCTTAAAAAGGGTTAGCTAATATGAATTTGCAGAAATGCAACGATTTATAACAACAATTAATAATTTACAACAACCACAATAAGTATGCCTTGAAAATGCTTGAAAAAGACAAGAAAATATAGTTTTAAGTTGGCAGAATGATAACCACATGTCACAAGAAAAATTGGAAATGTCTAATCAACATTGAATGTCACTTTTGAAATCAATTTGTTTTTGTTAGATGGTTGTAGCAATATTTTGAAACAACAAAAAATTACTCAAAGAATTAGTCTAATTTAAGGTTAGTAGGAGTTGGTAAATGTTTCAAGGAAGATAGTTTGAAATCTTGTTTGATCAATCAATCAATCAATATGATGAGTATACTAGTGTCTTTATGGGGTAATGAAGTCTATAGGCAACGATTTTCTCTTGGAAGAAATGACACAATGATTATACTTTCCTAAGGAGCGGGGATGGATGGAAGAGGTGTTGGCTCTTCAATGCCTCAAACATCAAAACCCTAAGAATGGATTTTATAGAGTGTAAGAAATTTTAGGCTCTTGCAAACCTTCCTTCCTTAGACTATTAAAAAATATTAGAACAAACAATTGACTAGGTAATGACCACTAAAGTGTTAATTTTATGGATCTAGAGGTTCACCTAAGTCAAAAACCTTCTTAGCAAAGTCTAGCAAATGAAGATTAAAGAAGTAGCAAATTAGGTCCTTTACTCCTAGGGTTTGTCAAGCAAGCAATTTCATAATATTTAACATGAAAAAGAAAATTTACCATAAACCATTCAAATAAAATGAAGAATTGCAAATTTATTTACTTCACCAAGAATAATCAAGCCATAAAACCCTAGAATGCCAAGTAACTTCACCAAGAAATGATCCAAGTTTCAAAATTTAGCCTCCAAGAGAAAGTGCGCCTAAAATTTCAGCCAATAACTCCCAAGAAGGGCACAAATTTCAAACCACACCACTTGTATGATGAGTGATGATGAAAAAATGAGAGTAATTTCTCTCTATTTATACAGTTTCAATGACCTTTAATTAAAATTAGGTCATAAAAAGGCCGACCTAACCAAATTACATCAAGAATCTAATTTTTACATAATTGAAAGTAATTAAACCCTAAGATCATTTCCAAGGGTGATGACATGCCCTTCTAGGGTGACGTTGAGCCCTTAGGGTGTAAGATTGGGCCCCACATGCAAAACATTTGGCATCCAAAGGCCCTGTATGATGCCACACGTGTCAACCAACAACTAACTACCCTCATAAATGCACACCCTAGCTCTGGATGACAACTAGCTTTAAAATGATGACATCATGGGATCTCAAGGGTCAATGTTCAGGTGGAAAGGCAAGATCCCCCTGGTTCTCGGTATGCTAGAGTGTCTCAAGGGGAAAATCCTTCTTTCTTCATGGTGCAAGTCTTTGGTATCTCTCTGCCCCTGGTTGGGGTCACAACATCCTAATGTTGGGCTTTTAGCCCCATGGAGGTCTGAGCTAATCATTCCCCCATATGTACCTGTCCACCGAGAAAAGTCCTGCAACAACAAAAAATACGCCCTCCAGGGGTTCATAAGTCACAGGGATCATAGGAATTCCAATCACATATAATAATCAAATTACCCAAACATGTGCATCAAACCCCCCTTTACCTAGACAGATGTTCAAATACATTATGCAGCTTAACAAGTCAGGTTTGTAGAAGGTCTCAGGGTGTCCTATTGGGATAATCTTCGTTAAGTTTGGGGTGTTTCCCAGGTGAGAGCCAATCTAGGTCATGTAAGTGTGTCTGAGGTGGTGTGGGGTAAGTGTTTGGTCATGGGGTGTAGTGATAACAACAAAATGTAAATCTTACCTGTGGGTGCCTCTGCAAAGGTTGAGTTGCACCTTGTCATAGATGCCATTATTTCCTATCCCATTCAATGCCTTTTATTCTTAGCTTTATTGCTTTTTATCTTTTTCTTTTATGCTTCAAGGGAAGATTTGAGGGACACTGTCATGTCTTGGTGACCAAAAGTGAAAACATTACCCACAAGCATTTCACGAAGATGAGATGGATGGCTCATGATGATACCATCTTTATCTTGGCTATGCCACCAAGAGCCACTACCCTGGTTTGGCTATGCCTTTTATTTCTTTCTCGGGAATCCCTGGGAGAAACATCTCAAAGGTTTCATTTTGGATTTTAACTTTTGCTAGCTACTTTTACCCTCTGGGCCTTTAGCCCCTTCTTCCCACAAGGCAAGGTACAACCCTTCCTAGTGTGGCAAACCCAATGCCCGAATAAAGGTAGGGGAAAATGAGATGAGTAAGGCTGGAAAGTGGTAAGTATGGAGGGAATGGACGATGACCTTTCATAGACCCACCCAGTGGCAAACCATCCTAAAGGGAGATCAACTTACTAGGGCATCATGTCACCCTTCCAGGTATGAACAAGTTAAAGAGCATAATTTCCAAGAATACGATATGAAATGAAGGAGAATTCAGTGCAACATATTCATGTGCTTCAATAATCATAGTGACACATACCATGATACCCGGACTCATTACCTCATGGAGAAAGACTTACTGCTACTTCAGGACCAGGTTGGTAGGATGGATACTATTGTTGCTGATAAATGGGGTGCATTGAAGAAAAGAGGGTCGTCTGGGGCCATTCTCAATTCATCCGGCTCTCGACACTCCATGTCTACGACCTGTGGGCCTTGAGACATGATCTCCTTAGTTATCCCTAGGATAGGGGATAACACGGCCCCACCCGAAGTGGAATTTAAAAACAAAATAAATAAAACCAAGTTCATAGAATGTGGTGGTGTAAGACTTGTCCATCGATAATCAATATTCCAAAATCTTCACTAATAGCCAGGTTTTCTTGCTAGTCTACACCCTTGTTATTTTGTCTGATGACATCGAAATGATTGATACTTGAAAAATCTTGAATCTCTAAATGGATTCGTTGAAAGTTTTTTTTGAGGAAGCCATTAGTGGGATGATTTCTCAGTCTGACATAGTTGATGGTTGATTTAGAGTCACCAACTATAGTTATAGACTGAATGCCCGAGCCTTGGCCAGTTGACGACCCTGGAGAAGAGCATAGGCTTCGACTTGATTTCCTCCTCGGAGAAAGATAACCCCACCTGCTCCTGCCACCCAGGAATATTATTAATAATTTAACTTTAACAATTGATATAATTTTTTATAACAAATTTAAATTTAAATTTTATCAAACACGATAAATAAATTAAATAAATATTATTAATATAAATATTATTTATATTGTGGTTGTTATCGCACAATTTGTACTTGGATCAAATGAAATGGTAATAGAGAGAAAATTGGTGTAACTTGAGGTTATCCTATTACTGTCACCTCAATAGGATGTCTCTTTCTATTTATGGTTGAAGGCCCAGGGGAGACGTCCCCGGTGACCTGGGGGTTTGAGAAGGCAAGGTTAAAGTATCTATTAAAATTTCCCCTCTCACAAGTCACCACTGATCAGAAAGTCCAGGAGTTTTAACCAATGAAGTAATGAAATATCAAGATTGTACCTGCCCAAAACAAAGCAACAAGAAACTATATCTTTTGCAAGTACAACTTGTTGTCAATACTTCATAAAACCTCAGACTTTGTCAATAAAAGCAATGGCTGATATGAATGTGAAGTAAACAGAAATTTATAGAAGCAAATGTATATATAGCAATAGCTTCACAATTATGCCTCAATAAATCTTCAATAATGACCAAAAATGATAACATAAACTTGGCAAAATGCTAATATTCGTCAGAAGCAAAGAAGGAAATGTAAAATCATCTCTAACACTTGCTTTTAGATGCTTTTAATGCTACAAATGTGGTTGTATCTTACTTTAGTAACAACAGATATAATGTTAGTAGGTTAGCCTATTCTAATGTTAGAAGTGGTTAGTAGAAAGCTTAAGGTGTAGGTTTTGATGTTTGCTTTGGTCAATCACTCAATAGGAAGTCTTAGATTAGTGATTTTTTAGGGAAAATGGAGTCTATTATGTGGCAACAAATGTTGAAGGAAAATGATGATAGTAGGAGAGCCAAAGACAAGAGAGATTAGTAGTTGAAGTGTTGGTAAGCCAAGACTTCAACAACCAAACCCTAGGGGAAAATTGCTACTAAGGTGTAACCCTAGGCCTTAGTAATTTTCATCCTTCTTTAACTCATAGATGAAGAAAATGACGGCTAATATGAAGCAATAAGTGCTAGGGAGTTGCAATGGAAAGGCCCTGGCAAAGGCTTCAATAAAATTGGCTTCTTGGAAAAATCTAGTAGGTGAAGGCTTTTAAAGCAAGGACACTAACATGTGCTTAGCTTCCTAAGGTTTTAAACAGGCAATTTCATAATCTTATTGTAAATGAAAGATAAACATAAACATAACCATTCAATTGATAAGAATTGCATAAATCTCAATTACATTCATTAAGAATCATCAAGCAAAACCCTAGTTGAACACTTCCACCAAGAAAATTGCCAAAATACTCCAAAATTAGCCTCCTTCAACAAGTGCGCCTAAAATTTCAACCAATAAAATCTAGATAGGGAAAAAAATTCAGATCTCACTAACTGTGAGTGAAATATGATGGTAAATACAAGGGATAAAACCTTTATCTATACAGTATCAATGACCAGAATTAGGTCAAAAAGACCGACATGGCCAGTTACATGTAATATCCCTTTTTTACATTAAACGACATAATAAAACCCTAAATCAAGCTGAAAGGATGATGCCATGCCATTTTAGGGTGATGTTAGGCATTCTTAGGGAAACATTGGCCGCTAGGAACAAAAATTTAAGCCTCCTTAGGCCTATGGATCCTGCCACACGTGCCACTTGGCACACAACTACCTCCAAAGTGTCCAAAACGTTGGGTGACATCATGGGTCACATGGGTGATGTCAAGGGCCTTCCAAGGCCTAGATCATGGTGAGAAGGGAAAGACCCCCTTGGGTCCAGGACTTCCAGGATGTCCCTAGTGGAACGTTCCCCTCTCTCTCCGGTGCAAACCTCTAATCTGTCTCTGCCCCTGGCTAGGGTCTCATCATCCATCTGGTGGGACTTTATCCCTACATAGGTTTGAATCAATCATCTCCCAATGTGTACCTTTCCATCGAGTGTGGACCTGCAACATAAAAAAGTACGCCCTCCATGGGCTCACAAGTAACAAGGATCATATCAATGTCAATCACATCTAATAATCAAGTTATTTAAACATGTGCATGAAACCCCTTTTCCCAGACAGGTTCTCAAAGACGTTATTCTATTCTAAAATCTAGGTTTGGAGGGGATTCTAGGATGTCCTATTGGGCTAGTGATCATTAGATGTGGGATGTTTCCGGGTGAAGACAAATCTAGGCTATGTAAGTGGGTGAGGTGGTAAGGGATTTATGACCAATGGGTGCAGTGATTACAAGCAAATGTATGGCTTACCTGTGGGTGCCCCTGAAGAGGGTGAGTTGCACCTTGTCATGGATGAAAATTTTTCCAAGCCCATTCATTCATTTTATCTTATTATCTTGTTGATTTTTATTTCAAGAGACTACTTAGGGGACATTTTCCTGGCGTGGTGACCAGTGGTGACAATGTTACCCACAAACACTTCATGGAAATGAGAAGGTTTCCTCATGATGAGACCCCATTTATCTTGGCTATGCCACCAAGAGCCACTACCCTGGCGTGGTGACCAGCTGAATGGTAGTTTCATAACACTACATGACCATGTACCTAATAGTCTGGTTCGCAATGAGACCCCCTATCCTCCAACTAGGTCTTGATTTTATTATTTTTTACGGGTCCCTCTATTTCTTGCTGAGAAGCCTTTTATTGCTTTCTCAAGGATCCATGGGGGAAGCATTTGAAGGTTTCTTTCTTTTGGATTTTATCTTTTTCCAACTACCTTTACCCTCTGGGCCTTTAGCCCCGTCTTCCCACAAGGTAACGTACAACCCTTTGCTAGCTTGGAAAACCCAATGCTCAGACCAATGTATGGGAAATATGAGAGGGAAAAAGATGAAAAGTGGTAAGTATGGTGGGAATGGATGATGAAATTTCATGAACCACCCCACTGGAAACTCAAACCCTATGGGAAGCAGCTTACTAGGGCATCCTGTCATTCCCCCCAAGTGTGGACAAGTGGAAAGGCATAAGGTCCAAGCACACATTAGAAGTAAAAATAATTAAATGCACATATTCAAATGTTTTGAGAATCAGAGTGACACATACCATGATACCCAGACTCATTACCTCATGGAGAAAGACCCACTTCTACTGAAGGACCAAGCCAATGGGATGGATGTTGTTGTTGTTGACAAGGTGGAGGCGCTAAAGAAGAAGAAGGATGGGCCCTCCAGGGCCAAGCTCAAGTCGATTTGGCTCTCATTACTCCATGTATAGGACCTATGGGCCTCGAGACATAATCTCCTTAGTTATCCCTAGGCTAGGGGATAACATCTGGCTGCAACTCGGGGACATGTGCTCACCATAGAGTGCATGAGAACATAAACATCTCTGGCATAACCTGTGAACTGCTTGATCTCAACATGAGACTATTAGTAATCATTTGGGGTGGTGATATCACCCCCAACTCATATATATAGTACAGAAAATGAAAGCAAGTGTATATAGAAATGAAAATACAAACTACTCTAGCATGAAATGCAAATGGTATATACAATGAATGCAAATGCCTACCTACTTACCTATACTTACCTATGAATTCAAGTCTCTGCCCCTTGATGGGGTTTGAGGAGGTTCCCACTAACTGGTAATGGGCGCCTTGTTCCTTCCAAACTAGACAAATAGTAGGCATCATTGACTGACTTTCTTCCAATTCTGAAGGGTCCAAGCCAAAATTGTGCACTTCCTTTGACATTAGTAAGCTCTCCCTTCTTTGTGTCCCACATCCATACTATTTCTCCCTCTTTGTAATCCCTGGTTCTAAACTTGGTTGTTTCTTGCACAACCGTGGTGTACTATCTTGAGGGAGGAGGGTGGGATTCTGCTGTGAAAAATTCTTGTTGGCACGACTTGATCAATACGTTATTTTCTCCTTTCTTTAACAACATGACAACCCCAAATTCCTTGTCTTTGTATTTGTTCAGGATTTTTCGATAATCCTCCTTCTTGGGCCATTGTATCTGATCAAAGACTTCTTCTATAGAAAAAGGCATGTCATCAGGAGAAAATTCAGGAAGACTTTCTATGATTTCCTCATGTGCTTCGTCAGTTTCAATGTGATCACTAATTTATCGCACATGGATTTTGGTCATTGGCACATTCAGTACACAACTTATTGTTCCATCGTTCATATGCACATTGATATAGGTGAGATCCATCTCTAGAGTGCCTCCAAGCATTGCAACAAATTTCCTAGACAACAGCATTCCCCATACAATTGGGACATCTACTACTACAATGTCCATATGGATCACTCTCTCGGGGTATCTTCCAAGGCATACTTCCACGTTCTCAATTACCCCATGTGTGGGTATGGCTCTTGATTCAAAACCACACACATTCATGTAAGGTCGTGTGACCTTTAGGACCAATTGTTCCATGACCTTTACAGACATCATTTTGGCACCTTCCCCTGAATCCAACATACAGTTGTTAAGGAATTTGTTATTCATCAATAAGGTCATGAAGAAAGGAGGGTGTTCATCATACTGGACCCTAAAGTTATCGGCTTGTAGCATAATAGGAGGGTCCATTGGTCCATCTGATCCTTTGAAAAAATTATCAAATCTTTGTTTGACAGATGGTACCTTAATGAATTCTCTCAAGGGGATGGTCACATGCATCTTGGCTAATGCCCCTTCAAAGTCAAAGTTTAAGTCCACTTTTTCAGTCTTGGGAGGATTCTTGGGAAGGAGGATATTCATGGGTGGAGACCTTGTTTTTTATGCCACATGACCAATAGAGAGAGGTTGGTTCAATTTATTTTGTCTAGTATACACTTGGAATTCTTGTTTCTTCAAATTTTCTCTTAATTCTTGGTCAAGGTTGTTTATCACCTCCATCCTAGCCTTCCTGGTTTCTTCCTGTATGCCTTCTTGATGTTCCTCATGGGTAATATTAAGGAAAATTTGAGGGTCCTCAATGGTGTGGTCCATTATGTTCACTTGGTCATGGCTTCCATTGTTGTAAGGACACTCATGCTCCCAGTGTGACTCATTGCATTGTAGGAACCAAGGGTTTTCATCTACTAAGTTTGCAGGGGCTAAAGTATTTGTAACCTCTTGATCATTCTTTGGTCTAAAAACTTGATTACCCTTCTGGAATTGACCCTTGTATGGAACCCTAGGGGATTGTTGATGAGTCCTTTCAAGGTTGACAATCCTATTAATCATTAGACCTTGTGTGTTTACCATGCCATCTAAACTCAGTTGCAAATTTTCCAAGCTAGCACTAATTTCTGAGGTAGGTTCAACATTGTGGACTATCTTAGGTTTAGTGTCCATTCTGACACTTGGGGATGAGAAAGGTTCGAATTTATATGATGAAAGGTTTTCTTAGATCCTTGTGGCTACCTCTTGGGATTCTTGGATCGTTTGAGAGTTTTTATCTCTGAGGATATACCCTAGCCGACATGTAAAGGCTTTGGTATAAATGAAAATAAGGAAACTAGGAGAAGGATGATGACTCACAAGGATCTTTTGCAACAAGGTTTCAAAATTGTTGTCAAATTATCTAATGGTCTCATTCTCTTGTTTCATGAGGTTATTCAACCTTATTAGCAGCATGTTGGGGTCTTCCTTGACACTCCATCATTTGAGGAAAAATTCCTCTAACCTATCCATGGTTTTAATACCCCTATCAAGAGGACCATTATACCAACGCCTTGGGCCATGATGGAGGGTAGAAAAGAATAATTTCATAGCTAAATATTCAACATCATCACTAATGGGATGAATCTTGAAGAAGGCCCAAAAAATTTCTCATGTGATCCTCGACACTGATTACATCATTTCCGGTGAATTTGGGCAACCATTTTTCATACTTGGGGGAAATTTGCCTAGGGTAGCCCGGTATAGTTGTCATGTCTAACGGTTTGAAAATATTAGATGACCATTGTCTTTGGTTATTGGCTTGGTTTGGAATGATGATCTGAGTTCCCATGCTATACATTGTGTTTAAGGGAAGATTGCCTCCAAAAAGTGATTTTACTATAGGAGAGTTTTGGGGAGGGTTGGTGTACCTCCCTATGGATTGTGGAGTAGCCAGATAATTTTCTTGAAATTATCAAAGGAATGAGGGGATCACCCTTAGTGTAGTCGTCAGGTAAGCTTGTAAGATAAATTTATTTGGATAAAGGATTACCAAAAAAGTGGCGTTGAGGAATATTGACTCAATGTTCCCTGACAACGGTGCTAAAATGTTATTGCACAATTTTTACTTGCATCAAATGAAAGGGTAATAGAGAGAAAATTGGTGTAACTTAGGGTTATCCTATCACTATCACCTCAATAGGATGTCTCTTTCTATTTAGGGTTGAAGGCCTAGGGGAGACATCCTCGGTGACCTGGGGGTTTGAGAAGGCAAGGTTAAGATATCTATTAAAAGGTTCCTTCTCACAAGTCACCACTGATAAGAAATTCCATGAGTTTTAACCAATGAAGTGATGAAATATCAAGATTATACCTGCCCGGAACAAAGCAACAAGAAACTATATCTTTTGCAAGTACAACTTGTCGTTAATACTTCATAAAACCTCAGACTTTATCAATAAAAGAAATGGATGATATGAATGTGAAGTAAACAATAATTTATAGCAACAAATGTATATATAGAAATGATGGGTGTTCTATATGCACTAAAAAACACTAAAAACCCTCAATTAAATTGTCAACCCGGGGTAAGTAAACTTAGAATTGTAGCACTATATGTGCCAAGGAAGAAAGGCTAGAGGTAGTATAGTCTAACTAAGGAAATGGGATATCTAAGGGATAATCTACTCAATCAAAGACTACTAATGATCAAACCCTATTAAGAAACTTAAACTATTTATCCTAATTAACTTTTGAACAAAGGATCGATGGATAGTCTTAATAAAGAAAATGAAAACCCTACTTAAAGAAAATTAACTTAATCATTACAAATAAGAAAAATCAAACTATCTATTCAATCTACCTAATAAGCAATAACAACAACAAACTACTTTAATTAACCTACTCAAATTCGATAAGCAACTACCCTATTAAAGAAAATAAACAAGCATGCAACTACCCTATTAAAGCAAATAAACAAGCAAACAACTACCCTATCAAAGCAAGTAATAAGCAGGCAATCAACTAACTAACCTATGATAACTTCTACAACAAGTAAACTAATCAAAATTACTCAATAAGAAACTAATCAAACTAATAAGCAAGTGAACTCTATTCTTAAATTAAACTTCACAATTATTTCTAATTTACAAAAGGAAATCTTAATATACTAAATTCAAAGCATTATGACAATAAAAGTAATTAACAACTATTCTTTAATCTATGATAATAAATATATTCTTTAATCTACCAAAGCAAGAAGACTATCTAATCTACAAGATCAAGGAAACTCAAATATAGTGTTGATGGTTATGTGAATGTCTCTAGTGTCTTATAATATCATGATGGCATTTAACAACTAATGATAACTTAGGAGGTATAAACTCAATATTGACTTCGATAGCAAAGTGAAAAGTGTGAATTTGACAATCCAATGAGAACTTAGCCATTATAGAAGCAACATCAACTATCCTACATATCCATGTGATTATTCAATCATGCATTAATCATCAACAATCCTACATATCCATGTGATTATTCAATCATGCATTAATCCTCAACATTATAAAACATCATTCTATTTTAATTCAATTGCATTCTATACTAATTATGCAAATTCATACTACTTAGAGACTCATAACTAAAAACTAAATAATCAAGCTTTTGAATTAAAATTGCAACGTAGATCTAGAAAAGGAAATTGCATAAAGTAAACTAGGATTAATTCTATTTTAATAATTCAAATTGCAAAAAAAAAAGGAAATGCTCATAAATCATAAATCAAATTCTATTTCTATTTCATCACATAACAAGTAAAGAAATAAGCAAATTATCTAGTAACTAGATAAGAAAAAAACTAAATAGCAATTAGATAAACAACTAGCAATGAAAATCCTACTGACAACTATCCATCCAATCAAGCTTCTGCCAAAAGAAAACCATAACCAGAAACTTGTTTTTAACTTCCTTTCTATTTTTATACTCTATTTCAGCATAAAGAAATCTAGCTATCCTTAATTATACACAAGGTTAGCAACTAAGAACTTGCAAGTTCATTTCCCTATCAACTAATATATCATTGCATATTAACAATAGCCTCCATAATAATAACCTCCTCGTGAAATTGAACTAAATTAATTAAATTATGAACAACAATTTATACAATAAATAAACACAATAAAACTCATGTACACAAAATAAACAAATGACGATTACACAACTCAAATTCACAAGCAAACTAAATAAATATTCACCCAGAACACTGCGGGCCCCTGCAAAGAGGTCATGGCTACTTCAAAGACGAATCACAAGCCCAGACAAATAATAATTTCAAGATTTAAAATAAAAAAACGCAGTCTTTACATAGTCTTAGCAAAATGTCCGAATTGGCAAACAGAGCTTGAATCCATTCCTATGATCTCTAATCTATCTCATTCCGACTACTAATGTGGTATTTATAAGTTTACAATTTGAGAGGTTGACCACCGGAAGGGTCGACCTCCTCTAAAACTACAAAATCGTGATTCACGCATCTTTACCATTCTCAGACTCTTGAAATAAAGAGATATTTAATAATCGCCATCATATCAAATCCCAATCCGAAGTTGTTAAGCTCCAAGATGGAGGCCACGAGCAAAATCCATGTCTCTAATTCACCCATCAATGTCCGCGAATATGATAACCTCCAAATTTTAAGCGGTTTTAGAAAAGGTGGAGGAGTGCTGGATGCTGGAGGATCCGACGGAGGTTAGATGGAGCAATCGATGGCGGCCGATGCAAAATGACTCGCGGATTTTTCCCCGGTGATACATGGTGAACGAAATTAAGCCTCAAATCATTAAAACATGCTTAATTACACTCAAACCATCATAAAACATGAATCATACATAATTCTGCAGTATGAGCCATGAAGGATTTACCATAAAAAAATTCAAAACTCTTCAAACAGAAAATGCACACATACACATTTTGTCAGGGTGATCTAATTATTATCTATTAAATTAATCTTATATCACGTGGGTCGCAATACAATAGCTTCACAATTATCCCTCAATAAAGCTTCAATAATGAATAAAAATGATAACATAAACTTGGGAAAATGCTAAGCATTTAAGCTAAGAAGGCGTCGCAAATCATTCAGAAAACTTGTTTTGATGCTTTAATGCTGCAATTAATGTTTGTAGGTTACTTTAGTAACAAAAACAACAATAATGTTAGTAGGTTAGAAAATTCTAATGTTAGAAATGGTTAGTAGAAATCTTAAGGTGTAGGTTTTGATGGTTTTTTGGTCAATCACTCAATATGAAGTCTTAGATTGGTGTTTTTTAGGGAAAATGGAGTCTATTAGGTGGCACCACAAATGTTGAAGGAAAAATGATGATAGTAGGAGATCCAAAGACAAGAGAGATTAGTAGTTGAAGTGTTGGTAAGCCAAGGCTTCAACTACCAAACCCTAGGGGAAAATTGCTACTAAGGTGTAGGTAACCCTAGGCCTTAGTAATTTTCCTCCTTCTTTAACTCAGAGATGAAACAAATGATGGCTAATATGAATCAATAAGTGATAGGGTGTTGTAATGGCAAGGCCCTAAAAAAGGCTTCATGAAAATCTACTTCTTGGCAAAATCTAGTAGGTGAAGGCTTTTAAAGCAAGGACAATAACATGTGCTTAGATTCCTGGGGTTTTAACAAGCAATTTCATAATCTTAATGTAAATGCAAGATAAACATAACCAAAACCATTCAATTAAGAAGAATTGCAGAAATCTCACTTACATTCATTAAGAATCATCAAGAAAAACCCTAGTTGAACACTTCCACCAAGAAAATTGCCAAGAATACTCCAAAATTATCCTCCTTCAACAGGTGCGCCTAAAATTTCAGCCAATAAACCCTAGATAGGGCACAAATTTCAGACCTCACTAAGTGTGAGTGAAAGATGATGAATAATACAAGGGCTATTAAAACCCGTATTTATCCAATATCAATGACCAGAAATAGGTCAAAAAGATCGACATGGCTAGTTATATGTAATATCCAGTTTTTACATTAAATGACATAATAAAACCCTAAATCAAGATGAAAGGATGACATCATGCCCTTTGAGGGTGACGTTAGGCCTTCTTAGGGCAACGTTGGCCTCCAGGAACAAAACGTTAGGCCTCCTTGGGCCTCTGGATACTGCCACACGTGCCACTTGGCACACAATTGTCTCCAAAGTGTCCAAAACATCGGGTGACGTCATGGGAATTCCAAGGCCTACACCATGGTGAGAAGGGAAAGACCTCCCTAGGTCTAGGATGTTGGATCATGTTGTCATTGATGCCAAAAGATTGATGTCAAAGGTCAAAGGATTGATGTCAAAGGAACAATGTCTTGTCATAGCATACTAATGTAATATGTATTGTCCTTGATGTGAATGGATTGACGTCAAGTGGAATCATAGTCATATGATGTCATGCATAGATGAAGATGGATTAATGAATTGTCATTGATATATGATGCATAGATGAAGATGGATCGATGTGGTTTCATTGATATATGATGCATAGTTGGATTGATGTAAAGATGACTCATTATTGTCTTGATAAGGAGTACAAATGGATGAACTCCGAAGTGGTCCCCTTATGGTGAAATCCCTCGCGGGAAGATGCTTTGCGATTGAGTTATCCTAGAAGTATGATTAGAGAACACATACTTAATTGTGGAATAATGAGATGAAGATCAGTGAATTTGTTAGTGAAACTATCCTAGATTGATAGTGTTTGTCATGTCATTTCCGATGGTATGTGGAATGTCACATAACTCCTCACGGTTTGAGAGTTATGGAATTACGAAGTTGGAGGACCCTCATATGTGGCTAGAAGCCTCAAAAGGTCAAAGAAGTCAAAGTGCTTGCAAATAAGAAATTATATAAAAGTGAAGTGACAAAGTCAAAGAGGATTATTTAAATAATAAAGTGAAGTGACAAAGTCAAGGAGGATTATTTAAATAATAAAGTAAATGGAGAACTTTCTAATTATGGAGAGAAAACCCTAGTTGTTCAGAAGTCACATGCAGGTTGTAGTATAGACAGGTCATGTACATACACGAGTTGTACTACTGGTAGGGCACGTACATACGTGTGTTTCACTACTGACAGGTCGCATACCTATTGACAGAATGGTATCTGGTGAGGATTGATTCCTCTTCTCAGTTGGTTTTGAGTTGTGTAAGTTGAGTCTTGCATTGTAGAGATGTTTCTCTTGTGGAGTTGTAACTCTATTCAGTTGTTGTTGATAGCCCAAGGATTGTAGTCTGTAATAAAAAGAAAATTGTACATACATGTTGTGTTATTTGTGTTCCTTGTGGCGATGAATTATTGATGATATATGTTGTTGGTATATGTTGCTGATGTATGCTCACATTTAACTGGTTATAAATGAAAACAATAAGTAATGAGTACATGGTTATTGCTAACTAAGGAGTTTTGTGAAGGGAAGTTTGAAAAAGATCCCTACACTGATTCACCCCCCCTCTTAGTATGGTCGGTGTGTCCAACAATTGGTATCAGAGAGGACCTTCACTATAATCCTTAACAATCTTGGAGGAGATCCATGGACACACAAATGGATGATGAAGTTCCAATCCTTGATGAGGAAAATTATTCTACATGGAGAATATAAATGAAAGTGCATTTGAAGGAAATAGGAGCGGGTGTTTGGAAAGAAACTATTGGTGGATCAGTTCCTTTGAATAAAAAGTCAAAGTTTGCAACTCAAAGGGAAGAAAAGAAGAATGATTCATTGGATCTCAAGACCATTCTTAGTGGACTCTCAAGTTCTATCAAAGAGAGCATGGTGAAATGCACTTCCGCCAAGGATCTATGGCTAAATATAGAGAAGACAGACCAAATCAAAAGGGAAGATCTTGAAGACAATTCCATCAAGATCAATGAAGGCAAAGAATCACCAAAATCCTCTAATTGCAATGATTCTAAATGTGATGATATTGGAAAAAAGGAAGACCTTGAAGACAATTCCATCATGATCAATGAAGGTAAAGAATCTCCAAAAACCCATGATTGCAATCTTTCAAAATGTGATGATGTTGAATATTTCTCTACAAGTGAAGAATAAAATCTAGAGATAGTATATGTCGAATCAAATTATAGTTATCCCATGGAAGAAGTAGAAGAAGAATTATTAGAGCTTAAAAGGAAAGTTGAATGGGGTCTATTTGAATACAACTATGACCATTGTTACATAGAATATAGCAATCTTTCTGAGAACACTAAAAAGTTTCTTAAAAAGAATCAAAGGCATATCTTGAAGTTAAAGGAAATGCTCAAAGAACAAGAAGAAAGTAAAAAGACTCAATTAGAAGAAAAAGAAGAAGAGATCAAAAGACTAAAGAGTGAAATAGAATAAAATAATAAGGTAGATGATGAGATTAGCAAAAATATTGAAGTTAATGTCCATATCAAGACCCAAATTGAAGAAGCCAAAAGGATAGAGGAACTATTAAAGAGTCAAGTAAATGAAAAGGAAGAGTCATGTCATAAGTTGGAAGCTGAAGTTGTTGATCTTAGAAAGAAAGTACAAAAGTCAAACAAATTCTTGAATAGATCAACAATATTGAATGAGATATTGGATAGTCAAATATCACCAAATGATAAATGAGGTCTTGGCTACAACAAAGAAGCAACACATGTTGAAACAAGCACCTCAAAGAAGCATGAGGTAAGTCCCTCACCCTCAAAGGACAGAAATAATGTTGCAAATCAACCATCTACACAAAGCAAGGAAAGTTTCAAAAGAACAAAGTAAGGAAGACATCAAGAAGCCATCCTTACACCTCAAAGAAGAGAGACACCTTCAATATGGACACCAAAGCAAAGGTATGAAAATGTTTTTTATGGTCATTGTTACTCATGTAATGAATATGGTCACAAAGCTTTGGAATGTAGATTGTATGCAAGGAGAGATACTGAAATATTGCATAACACCCCAAGGTGTTGGAGATGTGATCAAGTAGGACACATTACTGCTCATTGTCACACCATGAGATGCTACAGCTGCACTGGATTTGGTCACAAATCCCAGGATTTCTGGAACACAAGAGGAAATTCCATGATGAGGACTTCATATAGCATGACTAGAATAAATCATGAAGTTAGGAAGGAAGACATTTTTGAAAAGATGGAAGATCAGAGCTCAAGTTATGAGAAGTTGGGACATCTTCAAAAGTGGGTAAAGAAAACTAAATAGTCAAAATAGAATGACATCCTTAAGGGAAGATCAAGCTTCTCATCTTCATAAGAATACTTGGGTTACAATGGTAATAGTCGCGTACATACGCAATATGACCTATGAATAGGTTGCATACATACGTGAGATGTTTGTGTAGCAAGCTGCGTATCTGTGGTAAAGAGCCTTGGGAAAAAGTCTATGCATATGAGTTGTAGTATGGTATGATGGTATAACTCTGTGTTGCAAGGTCTAACATGGTTTGTTGCAGGTGCTCATGATTACATGTTGACATACATAATTGATGTATGTATGATGATGACATATGGTTGAGTGTTGAAAAGACTATCTTGGATGCATGGTACTAACCCTAGAGTGTGGATTGAGACATCCTTCTGTTGAGGAAAAATGATGTTTGTGACTGTGAAGTTATGGTACTTTGGTTATGATATATATCATGATGATGCTAGCCATATTTTTTGAGGCACACCTCTAGTACATGTATTTTTGGATGCTTAGTATGTGTTGTAGTGAATGGAGGTTGAGGCAGATCCGTTATGATACATGGCTGGTACATAATTGAGTTTCATTGATATATCTTATGATCTATTGCTAGAGGCATATTTGTTGGATATCTTGGTGCATATGGTTGAGCTACATATTGGGACATGCAGTTGATGAGTTGATGAAGCGGTTATGTTGTACACCATTGATGAGTAAAAGCTTGATCCATAGTTGATGCATGATTGATACATTGTTAGAGGTGTTATCACATATAGTTGTCAAGGACAGTAGGTCGCCCAAGTTCGTGGCCTATGCAAGAAGCGTCAAAGCGCAACACTGAGAGCGGTCCAATATGGACTCAAATCAAGCGAGCGAGCAAGTTCATTTTTCAACGGTTGGGATTCCATGTGAAGTTCAGATCAGTGGCCCTCAGGCGATCAGGATCATAAATTTGCACGAAGTTTAACGTCAGACAGAGTTATGAAATCACAATTCCATCCTAGCCGTTGATCCTGGGAAGGACACGTGGCACAAGATTAGCATTTCGTTGACTCGCAGAATGGAGCATTCAAAGGACAAAGTCATGAGGACTCGCAAAATAAGAAGTCGTGAAATGATCTAGGTCATCTATTTCAGAAGGACACATGGTGCAGGATTAGCATGGAGAAAGTCGTTTTGGAAAATCTCAAGTGAGAAATTTTGATGGCCGAGGTCTCGAAATGTCGATGGTCGAGGTCCCAAAATGTCGATGGCCCAAGGTCCCAAAATGTCGATATTCATCTAGGTCATCCGATCAAAGGATATGCGTGGCACCTGATCCAAGAGATCATGATTTTGCGACTCGGAGGTTTAAGCATGGAGCACAACGTGAGTTCGCGAAACATGAAATCACATCACGCCTGAGAGTTGGGCCCACGATCACAACCCATGGTCATATGGAAGTAGGGCTATAAAGAAAGGGAAAGCACCTATAGAGCAGTGGGAAGTCGAGATTGTTCAAGGAAATGATATTGTCCTTCAAGTTCAAGGAAGATCCGACCATCAATCTAGATGGGTCATTTCGCGGGATCGAACATCGGGATATTTGAAATCAAGGGGAGTGAAGAATCCCGACAAGGGAAAACCCAAAATTTCATATGGGGAATGTGTAAGGTCATGGCCCGAGGTCACATGGAGTGATGGATAGGAGTTGCGCCAAGGGCCTAAAGCGCTCATTTTGGTATCATCAGAAGATCTGCGTGGTTTCAAAGCGTTGGGCTTGAATTGGAGGAGTCATGAACGTCTCCTAGAGAATTTATGGGTGTCAGGCTCCATCTCGATCTCGATGTAGGTAGTTAATGGAAATGGGGGAGATCGTTGAAACCTCGTCTCACCCCGTAAATGTAAAGCATGGAAAAATGGTCGTGTGGGCAGAATGTCAGTCGAAAGTTACTTTTTCACCGGATTCTCCTACAAAGCCTATACTGATCTCAGATTGCGTCTGACAGAAGAATGCAAGTGAAGACTGATAGAAGAAGGTGCATATGCAAAGCTTTGAATGTAGTAGCTAGGTCACACTCTTAGTGGTGGCAGGTTGTTCTGAGTATAAATACTCATTTTTTATATTTTGTTAGAGTCGATGGTTGAGCTAAGCTCTCGTATTGTAAATTTTTAATGAATCTTTTGGTTCTATGGTTATGTGTTGTAATTTGAGACTTCTTGTTTAATGAAAGTTAGCTTCCTTGCTCCCTCTTGTTTCCCTCTGATACTGAAAGAGTTCATGATTCAATGATTCACGTGAATTATTGTGACTGTATTATGATGAATGTTTGATTATAGTGTTGTTATTATTCCTTTCAGTTTCTTTGAGATTTGAATTCAAGAAGATCTCATGTTTAAGTTTTTCCTCCTGGGTTGCTGGAAGACCTGATGTCCGCGACAAACCTCTACATTTTTCTCACCAAAGTCTTCCTCCTACTCACCTTTACTACAACCTATTGATTGAAGTTAAACTAAGACCTCACCTGCTTGTGCATACCAGTCCAGTTCTGAGTTAAAGCGATATAATCCTGAGGCTATGTCCATTAGACCCTCTTTAAATTTATTTATTGTGACATACAAACTGATGGGTATTGGGCTTACCTCTGCCGCAATCTAGAGGTGACTTCTGGTGCTAACATTTCTAGTGTCATTGTCAGGGAACGAATTGAAGACTTTTCCCTAGGTAGAACGACAACGAGCTTTTGATTTTGAAGGTGCATCAGACATCAGAACCATTGAAGATTGCAACTTGCACCTGGCGACTCCACAATCGAAGACTCCACTGGGGAGGATCGTGTTGACAAAAATATGACTATACCGAAGGGGAAGACCAGGTATCAGTTTATGAGCTGTATCCATGAAATCTTGTTCTTGTTTATCAACTCATTTCTCTCTTTCCCTTCACATATAATGAGGATTATCCTCTGCTTTGTCTATTCAGATGATAATAGGCCTTCCTTTATTTATCCATCCTTGAAAGAAGAAAACATGCCCTTTATTTGTTGTAGATGTCAAACTTGTGTCTTCGACTCAGCCTATTCATAAAAGTGAGATATGTATTGCATCTCCGCTCGAAATTGATCACCCTTGTAGCCTTGAGGAGGTTGAAAATAATTCACATTCTTCCCAAATCTTGTTACCCTCCGTTATTCCTATTGATCCTTGCCATCAACTCATTAATCCTCATGATCAGCCCACTACTTTTCAAATCAAAATCATAAACAAGTTGTTTAAACCTCTGAGGCTTCCATATCGCCTTAACCCTTATCTTCTTGATTCCTTTGAGTATCTTCTTCAGTTTTCTGGGGAAGATAATGTTACAACTGAGAGGCACTTAGGGGCCTTTGAGAACTTTATTGATCAGTTTGAGATCGTTCATGATGATGTTACCATGATTTTTTTCTCACATTCCTTGTCTAGAGATGTTATTGTGTGGTTTAGATGTCTGGAGGTCGGTTTTATTGGTTCCTAGACCGAGCTATGCCATGCTTTTTTAAAGTGTTGGCGTGAGAAAAAGTCCCTTGATTAGTACTGGGATGATTTTAATGCCTTGAGAAGAGGGGAAGAGGAAGCATTGGCCATCTTCAATAGGATATTTTACCATGTGTATCATAATATTCCTGTAGAGATCAGACCCTCGGAGACTGCTGCCATGGTGTACTATGTCATGGCTCAGCATCCAAAGCTTGTCCTTCTCCTGAGAGAACGGAAATATTCATCGTTAAAACATATTTTTGAAGATGTCGTAGAGGTCGAAGAAAACATCAGGGCTAGCAAGCGGGTTCATACGCAGGCATATCTTGAAAATTTGCATGAGCAAGAAGACTGTCAATCTATTTCAAATTCTGAGCAAGAAGATAGTGAATATGAATCAGATCTGGAACAACAACGAGGAAGTGGGTGTGATTCGCATTTGGAATTAGATCCTTCAATAGTTACAAATTTTTCGATGGGCAGGAATGCATATCAATCTTATGATCAGTTTCCATAACATTTTGAGCATGTAGCAGTGGTTGATTGCATAGATATTGTATGTTCTTGGCTGATCATAGTTTTGATGCTCTAAATCCTGATGCACCATTATCTTGTGACCATTCTTACGAAGAAGAGACTACAACTATTGATGATCAAGAGTTGGTTTCAAAAGAGAAAGGATGGCATTTATTTGCAAGCAGAGATAATTTTACAGAGGAGCAACCTGGTCTTCTAAAGAAGTCAGGATTCTGTCACATTATTCATGATCCTATGGCCATATACATGGAGTCATACATTTCAGATGCTTTGAAATTTTCAAATGGAATTATTTCACCGATACTCACAGGTGAGTATGGTTTCATGAATGTTTTTCAAGACCAAACTATAGAGTCTTTTCCTTTATTCATTAAGGAAAAGCATTGGGTGGAAATCAGCTATCCTAGACCCGTAGAAGACACAGAGCAGCATGTACAGGAGAAGAAGTTTATCTCCTATCCAGAGCCTGTAAGTGAGCATCCATCGCTTGGGACCAGTCAGCCTACATCGACTGTTCACCCACCTGTGCCTACTAGAGATATTCATCCATGTGTGAGTAGTTGTGTAGCAGAGAAGGCTTCATGTTACAAAATTTTTGGAGTTTGTCGCTTGGCCTACGAGCCTGTGAAGGAATACATGGAGTTGTATTCCCTTCATGTTTGGAAGCTTCTCAGCTTTATCATGACCTCAGCATTAGGAGGAAAGCTGAAGAATGTAATCATTCTGTTGTCACAGTTGAATTATCTATTATAAATCAAGGACAGAGTGAAGGAGTTTCCAGTTAGGAAGTTACTTGAATGGCTATGGTGGAAATTTCATTTTCACCTAGCACTGTGTAAAAACCAATTAGTTTAGGACTGTATATATGGCTCGAGTAGTCCCAGGTGGGCTTGGACTCATGTAGTCCCTGGTGTACAGGTGTGTGTGACCAATCTAGCAACAATAAAGAACAAAACAACTAGAATAATCGATTCGAGCAGCATCTATCAATAAAAAACCCACATGCTCTGGGTATAGAAACGTATATATAAATCGATGTCTAAATCCTTTAACTGCATCCCGCAAAGCGTCAACGCACCCCCCCGTATGGGTTCATTGCGTGCACCATGCCTCACCCCTAGCCCGCACATAAATATAGACAACAAGTGAGAGAAATCCCTGAGGATTATCCCAACCCGCCACCATCTATCTCTTCATCCATCCTCGGTTCTTCCAACCCTGGGTTTCCAGCATCCACGGGTTGACCAGCTTATTCGGGTTATCTCGTCAAGCAAAAAAAGGAGAGAAATCTATAGAGTCTTTAGAGCTTAGGGATCTTGGTTCTTCAAGCTCAGTCATTGGTACGATCATTCGAGTCATTTCGTTATGCCGATCCTAAGCTCCTTGGAGCATGTGTATTTATTTTCCTTTTTACTTATCATCTTGTATTTTTCAACAGGATGTTTTGAGCTCGACTCCATAGCCCAATGCATAAGGCTACAGGAACTGATTATTCTTGGCAGCTCGCAGGGAGCATGCTATCCCCTGTGGAGCCAAATTTTATCACATATAGTTGTCAAGGGCAATAGGTTGCCCAAGTTCGTGGCCTGTGCAAGAAGCGTCAAAGCGCAACACATAGAGCGATCCAATATGGACTCAAATCGAGCAAGCGAGCAAGTTCAGTTTTCAATGGTTGGGATTCGATGTGAAGTTCAGATCAGCGGCCCTCAGGCGATTGGGATCATAAAGTTGCACGAAGTTTAACGTCAGACAGAGTTCTGAAATCGTGAGGCCATCCTAGTCGTTGATCCTGGGAAGGACACATGGCGCAATATTAGCATTTCGATGACTCGCAGAATGGAGTAGTCAAAGGGCAAAGTCATGAGTATGCACGAAGCACGAAGTCGCGAAATGATCTAGGCCATCTATTTCAGAAGGACACATGGTGCAGGATCAACATGGAGAAAGTCATTTAAGAAAAGATCAAGTGAGAAATGTCGATGGTCGAGGTCCCGAAATTCCAATGGTCGAGGTCCCGAAATGTCGATATCCAAGGTCCCGAAATGTTGATGACCCAAGGTCCCGAAATGTCGATATTCATCTAGGTCATCCGATCAGAGGAGATGCGTGGCACCTGATCCAAGAGATCACGATTTCGCCACTCAGAGATTTGAGCATGGAGCACAACGTGAGTTCATGAAACGTGAAATCGTGATGCGCTTGAGAGTTGGGCCCATGATCACATACCGCGGTCATATGGAAGCAGGGCTATAAATAAAGGGAAAGCACCTATTGAGTAGCGGGCGGTTGAGATTGTTCAAGGAAATGATCATGGCCATCAAGTTCAAGGAAGATCCGACCGTTGATCTAGATGGGTCATTTCGCGGGATCGAACATTGGGATATTTGAAATCAAGGGGAGTGAAGACTCCCGACAAGTGAAATCCTAAAATTTCATATGGAGAATGCGTAAGGTCATGGCCCGAGGTTGCGTGGAGCGATGGATAGGATTTGTGCCAAGGGTCGAAAGTGCTCGTTTGGGTATCATCAGAATATCTGGGTGGTTTCGAAGCATTGGGCTTGACTTGGAGGAGTCGTGAATGTCTCCTAGAGAATTCATGGGTGTCAGGCTCCATCTCGATCCCGATGCAGGGAGTTAATGGAAATGGGGGAGGTCGTTGAAACCTCATATCACCCCATAAATGAAAAACATGGAAAAATGGCCATGTGGGAAGACTGTTAGCTAAAATTTCCTTTGTCACCGGATTCTCCTGCAAAGCCCATACTGATCTTAGATCGCGTCTAATAGAAGAATGCAAGTGCAGACTGAAAGAAGAAGGTGCATATGCAAAGATTTGAATGTAGTAGCTAGGTCACACTCCTGGTGGTGGCAGGTTGTTCTGAGTATAAATACTCAGTCTTGATATTTTGTTAGAGTCGATGGTTGATCTAAGCTCCCGTATTGTAAAGTTTTAATGAAGATTTTGGTTCTCTGGTTATGCATTGTAATCTGAGACTTCTTGTTTAATGACAGTCAACTTCCTTGCTCCCTCTTGTTTCCCTCTGATACTGAAAGAGTTCATGATTGACTGATTCACGTGAATTATTGTGACTGTATTATGATGAATGTTTGATTATAGTGTTGTTATTATTCCTTTTAGTTTCTTTGAGATTTGAATTCAAGAAGATCTTGTGTTTAAGTTTTTCCTCCTGGGTTGCTGGAAGACGTGATGTCCGCGGAAGACCTCTACATTTTTCTCACCAAAGTCTTCCTCCTACTCACCTTTACTACAACCTACTGACTGAAGTTAAACTAAGACCTCACCTGCTTATGCATACCAGTCCAGTTTACTGAGTTAAAGCGATATAATCCCAAGGTTGTTTCCATTAGACCCCCTTTAAATTTATTTATTGTGCATACAAACTAATGGGTATTGGGCTTACCTCTACTGCAATCTAGAGGTGACTTCTGGTGCTAACAAGAGGCACCTACTAGCAATTTGATTGGCACATGTTTTATGATGGATATGGCATACATGTATGAGGTTCATCTTGTTGTAGTATTGGTGCATGATTGATGCACTTGCTTGGTACATTCGATGATACATGTTTAGTGAAATGTTAATGCACTCATAGAGATGGTATATGTTTGTGGGGGATAACACTTGGCTAAAGTACTTCATTGGTATTACTTTTTTAGCATATGCTTTGGTACATGATATATGGTATGCTACAGTTGAGACACTTGATTACATGGTTGTGGCACTTGGTTTATGGTGGAGGCATATGATGAGTGATATGACACTTGTCGTGGCACATGGTTGGCATGTTGGTAGAAGCATATGGTTGATACAGTCCATTGATGATATCTTATGACATATTCTATGGTATTAATGTACATGGGTATTGTGCATGGTTGGCACATGATGTACTTGGTTGATGTTTTGTTCATGATTCTCTATTTCATTGTTGACATATCTTTTTCTTCGTGATGTATGGTACGGCATGAGTTTTGATGCATGGAAGGTCCAAGGATTGTCATAGAAAGAGCGGTTGATCTATGTTCTGGTTGAGCAGTAGTATTTGCAGCAGAAGCATATTGCAGTGATAGCATATTGTTCATATTGTAGAGACGATAGGGGGAGACATACCCATAGGGGGAGTCATTCTTCTTCCCATGATTCCAGGAGGAGATATTTTATCAAATGTAAAGATAAATACTTGAAAAGGGGCCCTATATCTGGAGAAATAACAAAGAGCCATAGTTCCAGGGGGAGCGGTGGTCATAGGGGGAGCATGGGCGATATATATTCAACATTACATCAGAGTGATATCCCTTGTTCAAAAGGGGAGATATTATTTAGAGGAATATCAAAGGCATTTAGGAAGGGGGAGCAGCCCCAAGGAGAGTTCAAACAGGGGGAGCAACCCTAAGGAGAGAACTACCCTTTGCCATTGATGTCAAAGGGGGAGAGATAGTCACATTGATGTGATTGAGATGACTATTGATGTATAGCAATGCCTTGTATATATGTTGCCATCAATGATTGGTGTTGACATCAATGTTGGTATTTCCATCAATGCCAAAGGGGGATATTGTTGGATCATGTTGTCATTGATGCCAAAATATTGATGTCAAAGGTCAAAGGATTGATGTCAAAGGTCAAATGATTGATGTCAAAGGATTGACGTCAAAGGTTTGCAAAGGATTGATGTCAAAGGAACAATGTATTATCATAGCATACTGATGTAATATGTATTGTCCTTGATGTGAATGTATTGATGTCAAGTGGAATCATAGTCATATGATGTCATGCATAGATGAAGATGGATCATGAATTGTCATTGATATATGATGCATAGATGAAGATGGATCGATGTGGTTTCATTGATATATGATTCATAGTTGGATTGATGTAAAGATGACTGATTATTGTATTGATAAGTGTACAAATGGATGAACTCCAAAGTGGGCCCCTTATGGTTAAAGCCCTCACAGGAAGACGCTTTGTGATTAAGTTATCCTATAAGTATGGTTAGAGAAACCATACTTAATTTTGGAATAATGAGATGAAGATCAGTGAATTTGTCAGTGAAACTATACTATATCGATAGTGCTTGTCATGCCATTTTAGGTGGTATGTGGAATGTCACATAACTCCTCACGGCTTGAGAGTTATGGCCTTACAAAGTTGGAGGACCCTCATATGATGGCTATAAGCCCCAAAAGGTCAAAGAAGTCAAAGTGATTGCAAAGAAGAAATTATTTAAAAGTGAAGTGACAAAGTCAAAGAGGATTATTTAAATAATAAAGTGAAGTGACAAAGTCAAATAGGATTATTTAAATAATAAAGTGAAGTGACAAAGTCAAAGAGGATTATTTAAATAATAAAGTGAAGTGACAAAGTCAAAGAGGATTATTTAAATAATAAAGTGAAGTGACAAAGTCAAAGAGGATTATTTAAATAATAAAGTAAATGGAGAACTTTTTGTTTATGCAAAGTGGTTATAAGAATGTTAACCATAAAATGAGGAAAATGGGTTAAGTGGTCAAGTGGCTATTGATATATGGACAAGTGGAAAATTGGGAAAAGTTAGGCATAGGTGACTATGTGGACAAAGTGGCTATGTGGACAAAGTGGCCTAGAAGATGCTTCTAAGGAAGCTACTTGGAGAGCATAAATAAGAGGCAAAGGTCTCTTGTGAGACATATCTCTTGAGCATATCTTGAATATCTATTCTGAGAGAGATATTGACTGGAGGATCTCATGGATGCATCAAAGTTTCTGTAAGTCTGAGATCTTGACGATGAAAGTTTCAGAAGTTCAGAAACCCTAGTTTCTGAAGGAGTACATGAGAAACAATGGGCCAAAGAGTGTACATACGAGGGCTGCAGTGAGACAAAGAACGTACACACATGGGATGAAGGAGGACAGAGCGTGTAGATTTGGTGGAAGTCATGAAGACTTGAGTGTGAGATGGTGTTAGGCTCTTGAAGGTTGAAGCAAGTTCCAGATCTGCATTCCATGGGCTCAGATCTGCCATAGAAACTCTAGTATGATTACATAGTTGTCTTTATGGATACTCTTGCTTATTGTATAGTGAATGCTTGAGGCATTCTTGGTATGGTTGTTGTGACATGGTTATGTTAATTGATTGATAGAGTGAGAAACACTCCTATGTTTCATTACTGATATGATTTCCACAGTACATTGGTTACTTATGTTTGAGTAGCATTCATATTGTATGGTTGAGGAGCATGAATAAGTTGTTGGAGAGTATGGATGTGTTGTGATTGGTTATGGTTTAGATTGGACAGTGAAAGACAGAAGTGAATAAGACTGAAGGCTACAGAGGATCTAAGTTTTTCATGGAGAGAAAACCCTAGTTGTTTAGAAGTCACACACAGGTTGTAGTACAGACATGTCGAGTACATACACGAGTTGTACTACTGGTAGGGCATGTACATATGCGTGTTGCACTACTGACAGTCCGCGTACCTGTTGACATATTGGTATCTATTGAGGATTGATTCCTCTTCTCATTTGGTGCTAAGTTTTCTAAGACGAGTCTTTCATTGTAGAGTTGTTGCTCTTGTGGAGTTGTAACTATATTTAGTTGTTGTTGATAACCCAAGGATTGTAGTCTGTAATAAAAATAAAATTGTACATACATCTTGTGTTCTTTGTGTTCCTTGTGGTGATGAATTATCAATGATATATGTTGTTGATGTATGTTCACATTTAACTGGTTATAAATGAAAACAATAAGTAATGAGTAAATGGTAATTGCTCACTAAGGAATTTTGTGAAGGGAAGTTTGAAAAAGATCCCTACACTGATTCAACCCCCCCTCAGTGTGGTCTATGTGTCCAACACAGGCCTGTCAGGATGTCTCTGGTGGAACATCCTCCTCTCTCTCTGGTGCAAACCTATGATCTGTATTCGCCCCTTGCTAGGGTCTCAGCATCCATCCGATGGTATTTTATCCCTATGGAGGTCCGGACTAATCATCTCCCCATGTGTACTTGTCCATCTGGTGTGGCCTTGAAACATCAACAAGTACACCCTCCATGGGCTCACAAGTCACAGGGATCATAGCAATGTCAATCACATCTAATAATAAAGTTATTTAAACATGTGTGTGAAACCCCTTTTCCCAGACAAGTGCTCAAAGACATTATGCTATTCTACAAGCCAGGTTTGGAGGGGACGCTAGGATGTCCTATTGGGCTAGTTCTCATTGGATGTGGGATGTTTTTGGGTGAATACAAATCTAGGTCATGTAAGTGGGTGAGGTGGTAAGGGATGTCTGAGAAATGGGTGCAATGATGACAGGGAAATGTATGGCTTACATGTGGGTGCCTCTGAAGAGGGTGAGTTTCACCTTGTCATGGATGCAAATGTTTGCAAGCCCATTCATGACTTTTATTTTTTTATCTTATTTATTTTTCTTTCAAGAGACTAGTTACGGGACATTGTTCTGGTGTGGTGACTAGTGGTTACAATGTTACCCACAAGAACTTCATGTAAATGAGAAGGCTGACTCGTGATGAGACCCCCTTTCTCTTGTCTATGCCACCAAGAGTCACTACCCTAGCGTGGTGACCATTTGAATGGTAGTTTCATACCGCTACATGCCCATGGACCTAATAGGTTGGCTCGAGATGAGACCCCCTATCCTCCAACTAGGTCTTGATTTTATTATTTTTTATGGGTCCCTCTGTTTCTTGTTGAGAAGCCTTTTATTTCTTTCTTGGGGATCCTTGGGTGAAACATTTGAAGGTTTCATTCTTTTGGATTTTATCTTTTTCCAGATACTTTTACCCTCTGGGCCTTTAGCCCCTTCTTCCCACAAGGTAAGGTATAACCCCTTTTTAACTTGGCAAACCCAATGGTCAGACCAATGTATGGGAAATATGAGAGGGAAAAATATGAAAAGTGGTAAGTATGGTGGGAACAGACGATGAAATTTCATGAACCCCCCCAATGGAAACTCAAACCCTATGGGAACCAGCTTACTAGGGAATCTTGTCATTCCCCCCAGGTGTGGACAAGTGGAAAGGCATAAAGTCAAAGCACACATTAGAAGTAAAAAGAATTAAATTCACATATTCAGATGTTTTGAGAATCAAAGTGACACACACCATGATACTCGAACTCATTACCTCATGGAGCTAGACACAGTTTTGTTGAAGGACCAGGCCAATGGGATGGATGTTGTTGTTGTTGAAAAGGTGGAGGCACTGAATAAGAAGAAGGATGGGCCCTCTAGGGATAGGATCAAGTCGATCTGGCTCTCGGTACTCCATGTCTAGGACATATGGGCCTCGAGACATAATATCCTTAGTTATCCCTAGGCTAGGGGATAACATCTGGCTCCAACTCAGGGACATGTGCTCATCGTAGAGAGCATGAGAACCTCAACATCTATGGCATAAAATATGACCTACTTGATCTCAACATGAGACTATTAGTAATCATTTGGGGTGGTGATATCCACCCCGACTCATATATATATAGTACAGAAAATGAAAGCAAGCGTATATAGAAATGGAAATAAAAAATACTCTAGCATGAAATGAAAATGGTATATAAAATGAATGCAAATGCCTACCTACTTACATGTACTTAACTATGAATTCAAGTCTCTACCCCTTGATGGGGTTTGAAGAGGTGCCTGCTAACTGGTAATGGGCGCCTTCTTCCTTCAAATGTAGACAAATAGTAGGCATCATTGACTGACTTTCTTCCAATTTTGAAGGGTCCAAGCCAAAATTGTGCACTTCCTTTGACATTAGTAAGCTCTCCCTTCTTTGTGTCCCACATCCATACCGTGTCTCCCTCTTTGTAATCCCTGGTTCTAAAATTGGTTGTTTCTTGCACAACTCTGGTGTACTATCTTGATGGAGGAGGGTGGGATTCTGCTGTGAAAAATTCTTGTTGGGATGATTGGATCAATACACTATCTTCTCCTTTATTTAACAACCTGACAACCCCAACTTCTTTGTCTTTGTATTTGTTCTGGAGTTGCTAATAATCCTCCTTCTTGGGCCAATGTATATTATCAAAGTCTTCTTCTGTAGCAAAAGGCATGTCATCAAGAGAAAATTCATGAAGACTTTCTATGATTTCCACATGTGCTTCGTCAGTTTCGATGTGATCACTAATTTCTCGCACATGGATTTTGGTCATTGGCACATTTGAGAGACAGGTTACTGTTCAATAGTTCATAGGCACATTGATATAGGTGAGATTGTTACACGTCAAATTTACTCAACTGGATAAGTGTCGCATGTTCCTCTCAATTGTCGCAAGTGTCGCGTTTTCCCTACAACTTTCGCATGTGTCGCAAGTTGTCCATAAGTGTCGCAAACACTGTTCAGTCATACTGCCTTAATGACGACACTAAGGAGACACTTAAAACATCTCATTTACTTGGTTTGAAGAAGGAGAATTGGTTAACTGAAGTCAAAGGACTCTTCACACCTGAAGAGAGCTTAGAAACAAGGGATTTGAGGGAGAGTGCTCCTCTCTATCAGCCTTAGGAGCGTTGGCACCCCCCTACAAGGCTTCAGGGAGCGTTATAACGCT
The DNA here is from genome assembly GCA_010110895.2 of Picea sitchensis. NCBI lineage: Eukaryota > Viridiplantae > Streptophyta > Pinopsida > Pinales > Pinaceae > Picea > Picea sitchensis. The sequence continues at coordinate 37,311 of SNQJ01S0057093.1, forward strand.
TCCCTGGCCTTTTGAGGGAGCGCTCCTCACTTTAGGAGCGTTGGCGCTTCCCTTAAGCTACTCAGGGAGCGCTACAATGCTCGGACATCCCTTTTTCAGGAGCGCTGCCTAATCTGAGGCAGTTGTTGGCTCGTTGAGGAGAATAAGGGGAGGATCTGTCAAGATTAGAAGGTGGTTGCATTCGAATTCTTGGTTTCATCATGAGATCCCTGATCCAAGGAAGAGGTTCCCCACTTGTTCTAAAGATAACTCAAGAGGTTAAGCTCCTCTTAACCTATATAAGCAAGCTCTATGATGGTGGGAAGAGGGAAGAATTGTCAGTATGAAACTTATGATATTGAAGAGAACACACAGTCAGCCAAAGGAGAGTGATCAGTGAAGCTGATGTTATCCAGGTTGTGGATCTTTCAAGAAAGGGTTGGACGAAGAGGACTCGACGAAGCTGTCGCATTCGCATCTACGATTGTAAGTACTGATGTCGTTATTCTCATCAATATGACACGCTTGGCCTGTTTCTTTCTAGTTTGTGTATAATATCACATGAACTTATCATTAGTTGATAGATATGTTTTCAAGCTAATATCAATAGAGTAGGAAGTGGTTGTATCTTGTTTGTCCACAGGATCCAGCGAGGAGCAAAGGATCGAAGCGCAACTAGGAGCGTGCAGGGAAAAACGCCGATAAAAAGGTACTTATGTTATCCTTCCTTCCCATGTGTTAGCTTAGATAGATTTGAAAGGAAGTCAGTGTCCATGTTAAGCATTTTCTGTCTAGAGTTAGGGTCAAGCTCTTAGAGGCGATCTACATGTCCGCAGGGAGATTTTCCTACAACAAAGATCCATCTCTAGAGTGCCTCCAAGCATTGCAACAAAATTCTTGGACAACAAAATTCCCCACACAGCTGGGACATCTACTACTACAATGTCCATATGGATCACTCTTTCGGGGTATCTTCCAAGGAATACTTCCACGTTCTCAATTACCCCATGTGTTGGTATGGCTCTTGACTCAAAACCAGGGATGATTTTAAGGATGGGAATTTATTTTAAAATGTAGAAACCTTGGCTAATCTTACTAATCTTTAATATGCCAACTATAAATGTTTGGCGATATTTTTGTAAAAATATTAAAATTTCTAAGGATTTTATATAGTTTTTATAAAAAAATTGGCAATTTTTGAGGTAAAATAATTTTATCCTATAGAATTTGGGCGAATCATTTTTAAAATAGAAAATATCGTTTTTGGAAAAACCATGGAAAATTAGCCCATGAGCGAAATTTAGCCCCTAAAATCATCCATGCTCAAAACCACACACATTCCTGTAAGGTTGTGTGACCTTTAGGACCAATTGTTCCATGACCTTTAGAGACATCATATTGGCACCTTCCCCTGAATCCAACATACAGTTGTTAAGGAATTTGTTATTCATCAATAAGGTCATGAAGAAAGGAGGGTGTTCATCATAATGGACCCTAAAGTGATCATCTTGTAGCATAATAGGAGTTTCCATTGGTCCATCTGATCCTTTGAAAAATTTATCAAATATTTCTTTGACATATGGTACCTTAATGACTTGTCTCAAGGGGATGGTCACATGCATGTTGGCTAATTCCCATTCAAAGTCAAAGTTTAAGTCCACTTTTTCAGTCTTGGGAGGATTCTTGGGAAGGAGGATATCATGGGTGGAGGCCTTGTTTGTGATTCCACATGACCAATAGAGAGAGGTTGGTTCAATTTCTTTTTTCTAGTATACACTTGGAATTATTGTCTCTTCAACTTTTCTCTTGATTCTTGGTCAAGGTTGTTTAACACCTCCATCCTAGCCTTCCTGATTGCTTCCTTTATTCATTCTTGATGTTCCTCAGGGGTAATATTAAGGAAAATTTGAGGGTCCTCAATGGTGTGGTCCATTATTTTTACTTGGTCATGGATTCCATTGTTGCAAGGACACTCATGCTCCCAGTGTGACTCACAACATTGTAGGAACCAAGATTTTTCAACTACTAAGTTTGCAGTGGCTAAAGTATTTGTAACCTCTTGATCATTCTTTGGTCTAAAAACTTGATTCCCCTTATTGAATTGACCCTTGTATGGAACCCTAGGGGATTTTTGTTGAGTCAGTTGTAACTTTTCCAAGCTAGCACTAATGTTCGAGGTAGGTTCAACATTGTGAACAATCTTAGGTTTAGTGTCCATTCTGACTCTTGGAGCTAAGAAAGGTTCGACTTTAGATGATGAAAGGTTGTCTTCTATATTTGTGTATACTTCTTGGGATTATTGGATCGTTTGAGGGTTTTTATCTCTGAGGAGATACCCTAGCTGACCTGTAAAGGATTTGGTATAAATGAAAAGAAGGAAACTAGGAGAAGGATGATGACTCACAGGGATATTTTGCAACAAGGTTTCAAACTTGTTGTGGAATTATCTAATGGTCTCATTCTCTTGTTTCACGAGGTTATTCAACCTTATTAACAACATGTTGGGGTCTTCCTTGACACTCCATTGTTTCAGGAAAACTTCCTCTAACCTATCCATGGTTTTAATACCACTATCAGGAAGACCATTGTACCACTACCTTGCGCCATCATGGAGGGTAGTAGAGAACAATTTCATAGCTAAATATTCAGCATCATCACTAATGGGATGAAGTTATAATAAGGCCCAAAATTTTCTCAAGTGATCCTTGACACTGATTACATCATTTCCGGTGAATTTGGGAAACCATTTTTCATACTTGGGGGGCATTTTCCTAGGGTAGCTTGGTATAGCTGTCATGTCTAGCAATTTGAAAAACTTGGATGACCATTGTCGTTGGTTATTGGCTTGGTTTGGAATGACGGTTTGAGTTCCTGTGTTAGACATTGTGTTTAAGGGAAGATTTCCTCCAAAAAATGATTTTACTACAGGAGAGTTTCAGGGAGGATTTCTTCTAAAGGACTGGGGAGGGTTGGTGTACCTCCCTGTGGATTGTGGAGTCGCCAGATAATTTTCTTGAAATTATCAGAGGAATGAGGGGATCACCCTCAATGCAGTCGCCAGGTGAGCTTGTAAGATAAAGTTCTTTAGATAAAGGCTTACCGAAAAAGTGTCATGGAGGAATATTGACTCAATGTTCCTCGACAATGCCGCCAAAATGTTATTTCACAATTTGTACTTGGATCAAATGAAAGGGTAATAGAGAGAAAATTGGTGTAACTTGAGGTTATGCTATCATTGTCACCTCAATATGATGCCTCTTTCTATTTAGGGTTGAAGGCCTAGGGGAGACGTCCTCGGTGACCTAGGGGTTTGAGAAGGCAAGGTTAAGATATCTATTAAAAGGTCCCCTCTCACAAGTCACCATTGATCATAAAGTCTAGGATTTTTAACCAATGAAGTGATGAAATATCAAGATTGTACCTGCCCGGAACAAAGCAACAAGAGACTATATCTTTTGCAAGTACAACTTGTCGTTAGTACTTCATAAAACCTCAGACTTTGTCAATAAAAGAAATGGATGATATGAATGTGAAGTAAACAAAAATTTATAGCAAAAAATGTACATATAGCAATAGATTCACAATTATGCCTCAATAAAGCTTCAATAATGACCAAAAATGATAACATAAACTTGGCAAAATGCTAGTATTTGTCAGAAGCAAAGAAGGCAATGTAAAATCAGATCTAACACTTATTTTTAGATGCTTTAATTAATGTTGCAAAATGTGGTTGTAGCTTACTTTAGTAACAACAACAATAATGTTAGAAGGTTAGGCTATTCTAATGTTAGAAGTGGTTAGTAGAAATATTAAGGTGTAGGTTTTGATGGCTATTTTGGTCAATCACTCAATAGGAACTTTTAGATTAGTGTTTTTTTAGGGAAAATGGAGTCTATTAGGTGGCAGGAAATGTTGAAGGAAAATGATCATAGTAGGAGATCCAAAGACAAGAGAGATTAGTAGTTGAAGTGTTGGTAAGCCAAGGCTTCAACTACCAAACCCTAGGGGAAAATTGCTACTACTAAGGTGTAGGTAACCCTAGGCCTTAGTAATTTTCCTCCTTATTTAACTCGGAGATGAAGAAAATGATGGCTAATATGAAGCAATAAGTGCTAGGGTGTTGCAATGGAAAGGCGCTAGCAAAGGCTTCAAGAAAATCATCTTCTTGGCAAAATCTAGTAGGTGAAGGCTCTTAAAGAAAGGACAATAACATGTGCTTGGCTTCCTAGGGTTTTATACAAGCAATTTCATAATCTTAATATAAATGCAAGATAAAAATAACCATAACCATTCAATTAATAAGAATTGCATAAATCTCACTTACATTCATTAAGAATCATCAAGCAAAACCCTAGTTGAACACTTTCACCAAGAAAATTGTCAAAATACTCCAAAATTAGTTTCCTTCAATAAGTGCGCCTAAAATTTCAGCCAATAAACCCTAGATAGGGCACAAATTTCAGAACTCACTAAGTGTGAGTGAAAGATGATGACAAATACAAGGGATAAAACCCTTATTTATACAATATCAATGACGAGAATTAGGTCAAAAAGGTCGACATGGCCAGTTACATGTAATATCCAGTTTTTACATTAAATGACATAATAAAACCATAAATCAAGTTGAAAGGATGACATCATGCCCTTTTAGGGTGACGTTAGGACTTCTTAGGGAAACGTTGGCCTCCAGGAACAAAACGTTAGGCCTTCTTAGGCCTCTGGATCCTGCCACACGTGCCACTTGGCACACAACTGCCTCCAAAGTGTCCAAACCTTTGAGTGACGTCATGGGTTACATGGGTGACGTCATGGGCCTTCCAAGGCCTACATCATGGTGAGAAGGGAAATACCTCCCTGGGTCCAGACCTGCCAAGTTGTCCCTAGTGGAACATCCTCCTCTCTCTCCGGTGCAAACCTTTGATCTGTCTTTGCCCCTGGTTGGGGTTTCAACATCCATCTGGTGGGATTTTATCCCAATGGAGGTCTGAACTAATCATCTCCCCATGTGTACCTATCCATTGAGTGTGGCCCTGCAACATCAACAAGTACACCCTCCATGGGCTCACAAGTCACAGGGATAATAGCAATGTCAATCACATCTAATAATCAAGTTATTTAAACATGTGCGTGAAACCCCTTTTCCCAGACAAGTGCTCAAAGATGTTATACTATTCTACAAGCTAGGTTTGGAGGGGACTCTAGGATGTCCTATTGAGCTAGTTCTCATTGGATGTGGGATGTTTCCGGGTGAAGACAAATCTAAGCCATGTAAGTGGGTGAGGTGGTAAGGGATGTCTAAGCAATGGGTGCAGTGATGACAGGGAAATGTATAGCTTACCTGTGGGTTCCTCTGAAGAGGGTGAGTTTCACCTTGTCATGGATGCAAATGTTTCCAAGTCCATTCATGTCTTTTACTTTTTATCTTATTGCTTTTTCTTTCAAGAGACTAGTTAGGGGACATTTTCCTGGCGTGGTGACCAGTGGTGACAATGTTACCCACAAGCACTTCATGGAAATGAGAAGGCTGACTCGTGATGAGACTCGCTTTCTCTTAGCTATGCCACCAAGAGCCACTACCATGGCATGGTGACCAAATTAATGGTAGTGTCATACCGCTACATGCCCACAGACCTAATAGGCTGGCTCACGATGAGACCCCCTATCTGTTAAGAACCAAATATCAATATAGCATAGAAAAACCTCAAAAAAAGTACTCAACGCCTTAAAAAAGAGATAATTTCAGATAATAAGCCTCTTCGAGGGGGAAACCTCCTTTTACCCCACTTAAATGTTCAAGTACAAGATAATTCAAAATGAAAATGTCTCCTTGGTATATATAGGAGACTAGGAGGTATAACTACAACTAATGGCCTAAAGCCGACATAAATAAAATAACATTACTAATATAATATGCCCCAATTAAGGGGTAATGAGCCAATAGTAGGGCTTAACATGCCCCTCCCCTTGATACAAGTGTTGTCCACAACGCTTGAGTAACTCTGGATGCTTATGTATAAAAGACTCATCTTCCCAAGTGGAATCTTCAGACGGTAGTTTCCTCCATTTAATGAGATACTCTGAAATGGATATATTCCTCAGCTGGCGAATTCTTGTGTCATTGATGGCTTCAGGCTCCAATATGATTTTTCCTTCCTCGTCAAGTTCTGGCAATATAGTTTTAACTGGGATCTTGTCGCCTATAACCTTCTTTAAGCATGAAACATGGAAAACTCGGTGTACTCGTGAAGATGCAGGCAAGTCCAATTTGTATGCCATAGTACCAATCTTTTGCAACACCTTATAAGGGCCATAGTACTTTGGTAATAATTTATTATCCTTCTTGGCTTGC
>SNQJ01S0057094.1:3720-14260 GCA_010110895.2 Picea sitchensis
ACCAGAGTCAATCAACCATGCCTCATGATCTGCATGTGTGCTTGAAGAGTCCAAGTGCACATCCCCTCCTTCTTCATTGGAGGTCTTTTCTTTTGTAGAAGAAGATTCTTCATATCCCTTCTTTTTCTCAATTTTGGATCTACACTACTTCTTGTAGTGCCCTTCTTTTCCACACCTCCAACATACCCTTACAAACTTTCCAGAAGATTTATATCTACCCTTAGACTTAGATCTCCCACTTTAGAAATTAGATCTATTTCTTTTCTGCGAACGTCCTCTTGAAAATAATGTGTCTGTGTTATGTCCTTCCATATTCTTTCTTCTCATCTCCTCCGACAACAAGGATGAGACCACTTCTTCAAACTTCAAAGAAGTTGTATTACTACCTATGACTAGAACCAGACTATCCCACGAGTCTGGTAAAGAACACAACAAACTGATACATTTATCTTCATCTGAAATTTTAATCTCAACAGATACTAACTGACTTCCCACAGTATCGAAGGTGTTCAAATGCTCTGCCACCGAATCTCCATGTCTCATCCTCAAGTTATACAACTTCTTTCTCAAAAATAGTTTATTTACCAGGGACTTAGACTGATACAACTTCCCCAACTTTTCCCATAAATCCTTGGTTGTAGCTTCCTCTGACACATTCAGTAATACTAAATCTGAGAGACACAATCGGATTGTGCTCTTTGCCTTCTGATCCATCTTTTTCACGTCATCTGCAGAAGTTCTTGTAGGTGCAGTACATGGATCTACCGCGATCCACTGATCTTTGTCCACCAAAAGATCTTCCATATTGAGCTTCCATAGTTCAAAGCTTTTCCCATTAAACTTCTCGATCTCCATCTTTGAATTGCTTGCCATTTCTTTTCACCTGAAAAACAATACCGCATATCTCCCACTATAACAAGGCTTATCACGGTCCCGAGCCAAACCCTTGACCACAAAGGCGTCTCCCTGAAGCCAATAAAGCTCTGATACCAAATGTAATTCTAACCTTGTACAATGTCTATTGTAAACATATATTCATAAAAGAACAAAAAAGATACAATGGCAAATACAAACATTACACAGAGTTTTTTCCCCTGGAAACCCAAACCGGGAAAACCAACATATATTATGTTCATTCATTGTGTTACATTGTTTATAATACAATATACATATAGGAGCTAGCGACATCCAAAACCCTAACCTAATGACCTGGATTAGTCCAAAACCCTAATTCCTTAATCGAAAATATAAAACCATCGGCAAAAACCATGTGCCGAAAAAACCACCTAAATACATGACACGTTTCCCAAGATAGGTGTCACATTTCCTGAGGCATAATTTTTTTTTCAGGGGCACTGCCCCCGAACCCCTGCACGCCCGACGCATACTACTACTCATGCAAAGAATATAACACATACCCAACAGATAGAACAAGGGACACAATCAAATGCATGAATACCCGCTTCTACCACATCCATCAAGCCAACAATTGGAGAGCTGACGATCAGGAAAACAAAGCCATAGGTAGAGGCAAAGGGTACTTGGAAATCAAGGCAAAGTCCACATTCCTCATCCCCCCATAACCCCCCTAATGAACCATCTCATACAAGTCATCCAACGTGTAGCAACCACGCACACAGAGCGCTCCAGTGCAGCATCTGAGAGGCCAATGTACATTGGCAAATCCGAAAATGGAGAAAATTGTATGTGGAATCAGGCAGACAAGGAATATAAGCACAACAAAAGGTCATTCCCCCATGGGATCCTGCAAATGATATCATCAACACCGCGCTCCTCCTCCCCCCCCCCAATATCCTCTCATTAATGGCACTCGTGCAAGTGACTTGAAATAATACTGAGGTAAGATTTCAGAACATGCAAAAAACTCGCGGTAACATTTCACACTCTAGAGGAGTCACATTGCACGAACAAGAAAGGACGTCGCATGGGAAATTCAGGGCAATCAATGCCTGATACATTATTTAGAAACCCATAGGAGGGAAAGCGAACCAGATAGACTCATAAGATACATGAAGAGTTCGGTTACCTCAAGTTAGGACACAAACTACAAAATTCGTTGGACATGCCAAGACAAAGGGAAGGCCACAAATCAAGAACGCGGCAAGAGTAGAGGTAGGCAAAAATATCTTAACAGGGTAAGCCAGAGAGAAAGAACCACTCAGAGGAATGGGAAAATGAAGCAATTGGTGTCGAATCACCCGAGCAAGCTCCCAGGAAAAAAAGAAGAGGTCGTAGTTATCTCGTTCATATCTCAACCACTTTTTCAAATGCAAGGTAGAAGAAGAGTACGACAAAATCCTCAATCAACCTATGCCTATCAGAGCCAAAGCCAACATGGATCAACGATGAGTTCAGGAAGACCGAGAGGAGGAAACGATAGGTGACAATTTCCTCACCACCCAGCACCTGGCCATGCGCCTAGAATCTCATAGCACCACCCTTAACTTTACCCTGGAAACTCTCTCCCATCACCGAGCCATGATTAGCTAGCTCCAAGATGAGGTGGATTACTTGAGAAGCCAAGGGGAGAGGCTCGAGAAAGAACAAGGAACCAGAGCCCAGGAAGTGGAAGATCAAAGCAGCAGCAAAGAAGGCGAGAGCAAAGAAGCCCTGATCCTCCCAGATCTGAATGTTGCTCTAGAGATGCCCTCTGAATAAATCCAAGTGGCAACTTCAGAGGAAAAGAAGAAGTAAGCTTTGAAATCAGTCCCAATTTTTGTAACAATGGCTATGCCAATACGTAGTCTGCAAGCATTAGCTAGACTTGTCAGTCTTAACTAAATAAGCAACTGAAGTTTTTGGGAAAAAGCCCATGTAGAAATATCTTGGTATTTTAGCTACAGGGTTGTTGACCTAGCACCCCCTATTTTGTACACTAGCGACTTCGATCGCACCTTTTATATATAAAATCATATTTCTATTTCTGTAAAAAAAAAAACAATGGAGGAGGTGGGACATGGGAGATGGAATTAGTGGTGATTAGGTGTTTGAATGTGATTTCAATTGTATTTGGGATATCGATAGGAATTGGGTTGTGTCATCATTTATTGCTGGGCATTGTGATTAGATGTCTTATCTTGCTTAAATGCACTTGTCTAGTTCATTTCTAATAATTGTGGCATCACTATCTATATAAAATGGTTGTTGAATTACCATGACTTTTTTTAGTGAAATCTTTTAGATAATCCATTACTTTAATAACCATCCTCCATGTGTGATTGTGGACACAAAGGAAGTATGCATTGGAAGCATTAATTGCTCATTGTTATTAGTACACACACGAGGTATGAGTATGCTAGTGAAGTAAACATACCCAATGTAAGTATACTAGTATGATTATGTTGATGAATGAATTATTGAACTAAGGTTATTGATCCCTTAATTAATAGAATGGTTTATTTTTCATGTTGTTTATACCGTTGGACTCATTTTTTTTAGCACACTAACATCCTGGTCTTTGTTTTGTGTGTGTATGGTATCTTATAGGGAGCCTTTTTTTTTCATTTATCAGAATTCTAGTGCTCCCACTTCAAGTGTCTTCACTACACTGGCATATAGGTATTAAATTGCTCTTTGTCACTTTACATCTCGATATTTGTCCACCCGTGAATCTGTTGCAAGGTCCAACCCATCCTAAAGAGGTGCCTCACCACTCCAAACTTCTTTTTTGCACTCGTTGGACGATAGTGCTCTTCCTTGCATGGGTTGCCCTGGTTTAGCACACTTTTCCTTTTGACACCTTTCTTGCCCATACCCATGGGATCGAGAGTTATCATAGTCATTGATTCCATAGTAAGCCTTATTTTTCACTCTTATTGATTGCTAATCTCCACCCAATGGACTCTTGAGTGGTTACTCTTTGGTTTTTTGCTTCACTTTCCACTCACGTTGTTGAACCCACCATCTCAGTACACCAACGTGTTGAAGACCCATTTGCATGCAACCCTTCGTCTGCCGTCATTTTCATACAGAGCCACCCTAAGTGTCTCCCTTGTTGACACTCATTTGTTATATTCATCCCTGCTAATTATTCATAAGTAATTGGTTTCGTATGGCACTTGTATCCTTGTTGTAACATACTTATTATTTTATTATCTATAAAACAAAACACCTAAAATATCTAAAGAAAACAACAAAATTCCAAAAACATCAAAATTATTTGAAAAACCAAAAAAGGGAAAGAAACTAAACTCTTTGTATGATCACCAAGATTTGCACCATGATACAGCTCTTCACTAGTTCAAGTAGATGTAAGCATCGCCCTTGTTCATGGCATATGTATTGTGTTACTTAGTCTTGTCCATTTGCAAGTCACATTAGGTCATTAATCCTAACTCACACCATCCATTTGATTAATTATAGTATAACTTTTGCAAGAATCAAGGCTTACTCAAAGTGGTTATTGTGTGACGTGGTTCTTACAACAATAGTTACACAATATGGTTGGACTCAAAACTAATGTGTTGAACTTGGTTCTATCAAGAGGGGTGGAGGTGTTTCCCACTGTGTATCCTTTAAAATCAGGAGTTGTGGGAAGTTGATGTTAGCCATGTTGCTCTAGATGTGTGATGACCATTGTTGGTTGCTTACAGGGGAAATTAGATCGATACAGTTGATGCTTTTGTTTTAGGGTCATATTTTGAATTTGGTTGGTATAGTCAGCGTTCTAACATATTGTAGCAAAAGGAGGATATGGGACATGGGGGATGTAATTAGTGGTGATTAGGTGTTTGAAGGTGATTTCAAGTCTAGTTGGGATATCGATTGGAATTGGGTTGTGTCATCATTTACTATAGGGCAATGTGATTAGATGTATTATCTTTCTTAAATGAACTTGTCTAGTTCATTTCTAATAATTGTGGTAGCATGATCTATATAGAATAGTTATTGAATTATTGTGACTTCTTTTAGTGAAATCTTTTAGATAATGCATTAGTTTAATTACCATCATCCATGTGTGATTGTGGACGCAAAGGAACTATACATTGGAAGCATTGATTGCTCATTTTTATTAGTGCACACACAAGGTATGTGTATGCTAGCGATGTAAACATACCCAATGTAAGTACAATAGTATGATTATGTTGATGAATGAATAATTGAACTAGGGTTATTAATCACTTAATTAATAAATTGGTTTATTTTTCATGTTGTTTCTACCATTGGATTCTTTTGTTTAGCACACCGACATCGTGGTATTTGTTTATTTTGTGTAGGGTGTCTTATACAAAGCTCTTTTTTTTTCTCCAGTTTTCATACTTCTATTGCTCCCACTTCAAGTGTCCTCACTACACGAGCATCTTGATATTTTTTCACCTGTGATTCTATTTAAAGTTCCAACCCATCCCAAAGAAGTGCCTCATCACTCCAGCCTTATTTGTTGCACTCATTGGACAATAGTGCTCGTCCTCGCACGGGTTGCCCTGGTTTAACACACTTTTCCTTTTGGAACCTTTCTTGCCCATACCCATGAGATTGAGAGTTGTCATAATCATCGATTCCATATGAAGCCTTTTTTTCACTCTTATTGATTGTTAATATCTACCCAATGGACTCTTGAGTGGTTACTCTTTGGTTTTTTGCTTCACTTTCCAATCATGTTGTTGCACCCACCATTTCAATACACCAACGTGTCGAAGCCCCATTTTCATTCAACCCTTTGTTCGGCGTCTTTTTCATACAGACCCACCCTAAGTGTCTCCATTGTTGACATTGATTTGCTATCATGGTCCCAACCAATTATTCATAAGTACTTGGTTGCTTATGTCAATTGTATCCTTGTTGTGACCTACTTATTATTTTGTTATTTACAAAACACCTAAAATATATAAAGAAAACAACAAAATTCCAAAAAATCAAAATAATTTGAAAAACCAAAAAAGGGAAAGAAACTAAACTCTTTAGATGATCACGTAGATTTGCACAATGGTACATCTCTTCACCAGTTCAAGAGATGTAATCATCGCCCTTGTTCATAGCATATGTACCGTGTTACTTAGTCTTGTCCATTTGAAAGTCCCATTAGGTCATTAATCCTATCTCACACCAACCCTTTGATTAATTATAGTAGAACTTTTTCAAGAACCAAGGCTTACTCAGAGTGGTTATTATGGGACGTGGCTCTTACAACAATAGTTACATAGTATGGTTGGACTCAATATTAATGTGTTGAACTTGGTTCTATCAAGAGGGGTGTAGGTGTTTCCCACTATTTATCCCTTGAAATCAAGATTTGTTGGAAGTTGGTGTTGGCCATGTTTCCCTAGATGTGGGATGACTGTTGTTGGTTGATTACAGGGGGAGTTAGATCGATATAGTTGACGCTTCCATTTTAGGGGTATATTTGGAATTAGGTTGGTATAGTTGGTGTTCTAACATATTATAACAAAGGAGGAGATGGGACATGGGAGATGCAATTAGTGGTGATTAGGTGTTTGAAGGTGATTTCAAGTCAAGTTGGGATATCAATAGAAATTGGGTTGTGTTATCATTTATTATAGGGCATTGTGATTAGATTTCGTATCTTGCTTAAATGCACTTGTCTAGTTCATTTCTAATAATTGTGGTTTCATGGTCTATATGGGATGGTTGTTGAATTATTGTGACTTTTTTAGTGAACGCTTTTTGAAAATGCATTACTTTAATTACCATCATACATATGTGATTGTGGACACAAAGGAAATATGCATTGGAAGCATTGATTGCTCATCATTATAAATACACACACGAGGTATGAGTATGCTAGTGATGTAAACATACCCAATGTAAGTACACTAGAATGATTAATATATTGGTGTACTTTTCATGTTGTTTGTAACATTGAATTCATTTTTTTTATCACACCGACATTGTGGTCTTTGTTTTGTGTGTGTAGGGTGTCTTATAGGCAGCCTTTTTTTTCCCCATATTTCATGATTCTAGTGCTCCCACTTTATGTGTATTCACCACATGAGCATATAGGTATAAACTTTCCCTTTGTCACTTTGCATCTCGATATCTTTCCATCCTTGAATATGTTGCAAGTTCCAACCCATCCAAGAGAGGCACCTCACCACTCCGACCTTCTTTATTGCACTCGTTGGATGGTAGTGATCTTCCTTGCATGGGTTGCCCTAGTTTATCTCACTTTTCATTTTGGACCCCATTCTTTCCCATACCCATGGGATCGAGAATTGTTGTAGTATTTGATTCCATAACAAACCTTATTTTTCACTCTTAGTGGTTGCTAATCTCTACCCAATGGACTCTTGAGTGGTTGTTCTTTGGTTTTTCACTTCATTTTCCACTCACACTATTGAACCCACCATTTCAAAACACCAATGCATTGAAGCCCTGTTATCACTGATTTTTAGGGATAACCAAGAGATCATGTCGCGAGGCCCACAGGTCCTAGACATGGAGTACCAAGAGCACGATTGACCTGAGCATGGCCCTGGAGGGTCCATCATTTTCTTCTTCCATTAGCTTTATCTTGTCAGCAGCAGTAGCATCCATCACCATCAACTTGGTCCTGTATCAGAAGAGGTTCTTGCTCCATGAGGTAATTGGTTCAGGTATCATGGTATGTGTCAGTTTTGATCATTGAAACATTTAAATATATGCATCTGATTCCCTTTTACCTCTAACAACTGTTTGGATATTACATTAAACCACTTGAACATGATTGGGGAGATTGACAGGGTGCTCTAACAAGCCTGTGCCCATAGGTTTTGGTTTGCCATCGGCAGATTTATGAAAAGCCATCATCTGCTCCAATCATAACACCACTATTTCACCTTGTCTCCCGCTCACTTATCCCATTCCCCTTGTCCGGGCATTAGGTTGACATGTTTGTAGGATTGCACCTTATCTCGTGGGAAGAAGGGGCTAAAGGCCCAGAAGGTAAAAGCAGCTGGTAAAAGATAAAAGCCCAGAAATAAGACCTCGATATGCTTCACCCAGGGATCCCTGAGAAGGCAATAAAAAGCCTCTCAGTAAGAAACAAGAGGGACCCGAAAAATAACAAACAAGACCTAGTCAAGAGGATCGGAGGTCTCATCACGAGACAACCTATTAGGTTCATGGGTACCTAACAGTATGACATTGCCACCATCTGGTTACCACGCCAGGGCAGTGACCTTTGGTTGCGTGGCCAAGGGAAAGGGGGTCTCATCACGAGCCAACCTTCTCATCTCTGTGAAAATACTTGTGGGTAACACTGTCAGCTCTGGTCACCATGCCAAGACAGTGTCCTCTGATTAGCCCTTGAATAAAAAAGAAAAAGAAGAAGAAAAAGCAAATAGAAGAAAAGAATAAAGGCAAGAACGAGCTTGGAAAAAATTGCATCCTTGACTGGTACAACTTGCCTTCTACAAAGACACTCACAGATAACACTATGCATCCCTGGCTCTCACTTCACCCACATGTCTGGACATCCCCTAGCCACATCACCTCACTTACATGGCTTGGATGAAACCTTCCTGGAAACTTCCCTTTTCTTGTGGATACTAGCCCAATAGGACATCTTGTCTTTTTCTCCAATCTTGTATTGTAGGTTTTTGTAATGTCTTTGAGCTATTGATTGATGTATCAGGGTTTTTATGCATATGTTTAATAATATTAATGATGAAATGTGATTGACATTGCTGTGATCCCTGTGACTAATGAGCCCATGGAGGGCGTAGTTTTTGATGTGCAGGACCGCTCCCGACGGACAGGTACCATTTGGACTGGTACACGTGCGGAGATGATCAGGTCCGACCTCCATGGGGCTGAAGAGCCCACCAGATGGATGTTGAGACCCCATCAAGGGGTAGAGAAAGGACAATGGTTGATCAGGGTTTTACACCGGAGAAGAAGATGATGTTTCATCAGAGGCACTTTGATAGAGCGCGACCTAGGGGGATTGACCCACTTCCAGTGGAACGTTTTCCCTGGATGGCCCAGGACGTCACCTAGGAGCTCATGACGCACCTTGAGCGTGTGACAGTTTGACGAGATAGTTGGCACATGTGGCATGATTGGGAGGCCCAAAGAGGGCCAACGTTTTGCCCTTTGGTGTTGCATTTGCCCTAAAAAGGGCTAACGTCTCCCTCAGTGGGGCTTGATGTCTTACTTTTGCTCAGTCAGGGTTTTAAATTGAACATGCAATGTAAAAACAATATTACTTTGATATTCTGGCCTTGTCGACAATTTTATGACCTAAAAAGTAAATTAGGTCATTGATACATTATATATTGAGGAGTTTTAGCCTCATTTTATCATAACACATCACTCACTCATTAGTGAGGTCTGATTTTAGCGCCCTACTTAGGTATTTTTGTTGGTTTAGTGAGGCACACTTGTTGAAGGAAGGCATTTCTGGGCATTTTATGGTTTTTCTCTCGAAGGACGGTGTTACAACTAGGGTTTGCATGGTTATTTCTTAAAGAATTGTAAGTATTTTTCTGCAAAACTTCTTCATTGAATGGTTGTAGTCTTATTTTCTTCCATGTATTTATAATTTGTTGAATTAAAACCCTAGGTGGCAAGTACACAAGTAAGTCCTTGTCTCATGTCCCGTAAAAGAGAAATTTTTCAGCCATTGAAGAAGGAAGAAAGAGCCTAGCCACAGCTACACTCTCATTTCTTCTTCTCCCTGAGCTAGCCGTACTTTCCAGAAGTCAAGAAGGAAGAGGCGTCCCAGGCCTAGGTTATCTACACCTAGGGTCGTTCTTCTTCTAGGGTTTAGTGATAGAGCCTTGTTATAGCAACACTCTCCCTCGCTACACTCTCTTGTCTTGATTTATCTTTCATGATAGCCGTTTTGCCAAGTTAACCTAAGGAAGGAGGAAAGAGCACGAGGCCTTTCTTTAGCAACACTGGAGTGAGTCTCTCTCCCCTAGGGATTTGATTCTAGGGCCCTGCCATAGCAGCACTTCAAAACTTCTCCTTCTAGTCCTTCATCCTCCTCCTTCAACCCTTACGTCCTCTATTAAATTGACTCCATTAGCCTAAAGGCACTGATCTTAGACCTCTAGCACTGAAGTGAAAGTGATAAAAAACACTCCTAAAACTCTCTTAGAAATTGAAACCCTAACTAACTGCTAACCCTAAGTTGTTGACGTCACACCTGAATATTTCATCTGTATGCCGCAATGTCTTATTTTAAGGGCAATTGAATGGTGATTTAGGCATTAATTGATGGTGTGTTGATTTGTTACATTGAATGCCATGTCATTTCAGTATCTATTGAGGAAGTGATATTATTTGCATTGCTATATTGATAAACATTGACATCGTCAATATTTATTGCCATAATTGCTTATTTGAATATCAGATAGTCTTATGAAGTACTAACACATTGAATTATAGCTTGGATATATCGGTTTGTTGTTGCTTTGGTCCGAGCAGGTGTACTTCTTTGGGGCTTCACTTCATTATTGGTTGTTTAGCCGGGACTATTTGTTTTGGTGGTGACCTGTGAAGGGGGAACTTTACAAGACTATGTTACACAATACAAATGCTACATCTACTTGAACTGGCGAGGAGATGTATCAAG
>SNQJ01S0057095.1:1317-17895 GCA_010110895.2 Picea sitchensis
TAGGAGATGGTCTACTGCTCTTGGGGGTTTCCTTAGCATGGATCTCACCCATGCACACATTCCTATGGGGGATGTCACTTTTCATATACTATACAATCGAGAGAAAGCTGATAGACACATAATGGATCCTAATGCTCCTGATTATGCCAACAAATGTGATTATGATGTACTCCCACAGACCATTGAGTGTGATCCATCTGTGTTACCTTTTATGAAGGAGGACTCCATAGACACGCTTCTTCCATGGACAAATCAATACAAAGACACACTTGAAAAATACCATGGGAAGGAGCCAGGGTCTATCCAAATTTTGAAGAAGGAAGATGAGAAACATGAAGAAATCATCAAATATACAGTCCACATAGATCCTCCATACGATAAGAATACACCTTGCATCGATTTCAATGAAATAAGTCTTGTGCTCATATGGGACAAAAGAAAGGGCAAACCTAGATATGAACAGAAAGATAACAATTCATGGTTTGGCCCTTACATTATAAGAAAGAAGCCTGAAAAAGAAAAGTACTATTTGACAACATTAGATGGGATAAAGATGCCACTACCAGTAGATGGGTCTCTTCTTCAACCTCACATCCAGGTCACATGATTTCTTCAGGGCTCGTGCCCCAGGTAAGTAGGTAAGTCATTTTGATTCCTTGCATTTGCATCTTGATTGCTCATACTAGTTTAGATGCATTTCATCTTTATTATGCTCTACTTACATATTGACTTCATGATTAGTTTAGAATTTATTGAAAAAATGTCAAAACTTTCTTTTCTACTTTAGTGGTTTTTTTTTTTGATTATCATCATATGAGAACAAGGATGAATAGGCCATCTTGCACTTGACATTTTGATGTTTACTTGCAGGCACATGTCTACCAGGAGATGTTGTGGTTTTCATGCACTCTACAACGAACACATGTCCCCAAGTAAGAGCCAGATGTTATCCCCATTTTGTGGATAACTAAAGAGATGATGTCTTGAGGCCCTCAGGTTGCATATATGGAGTACGAAGAGACTACTTGACCAACAATACCCTTTGCACAGATGGAAAACCCACTCACCACCATAGATGGTCATAGGTTTACAGATGGCATCCACCACACCAGTTGGCTTCCGGAAGGCAGTGGTCCTTGCTCCATGAGGTACAAGTCAGTATTATGGTGAGCATCATTTCAATATTTAAGCCATTTGATTATGTTGTATCTTAGATTTCTCTAGATTTCATGATATGTGCTTGGACATTATGCCTTTTTCTCTGCTTCACCTTGGTGGTTGACATTGTTCCCTAGTAAGTGGTTTTCCTTGGGAATGGGTTTGCTACTGGGAACTCCCTTGACGAGCCATCATACCGTTCCTGACCATACTTATCATTTTCCATCAATATTCCCCTCCATTTCCTTATCTCTTGGGATTTTAGGGTGTATTGACCCAAGAAGGGGTTGCCCCTCATTCTATGGGAATAAGGGGCTAAAGGCCCAGAGGAGTTGGTGTTGGGTAAAAGATAAAATCCTTATATAAACCTTCTAGATGCTTCACCTATGGATCACCTAAGAAAGCAATGAAATACTTATCTTTGAATAAAATGGGACCCACAATATAATAAAGAAATGCTTGAAAGGTAGGTTGAAGGATAGGAGGTCTCATCATGAGCCGAACTATCACGTCCATGGATATCTAGTGGTATGACATTGTCATCATCTGATCGCCAAACTAGGGCAGTGACTCTCAGTTGCATGGCTGAGAAAAAGGGGTTCTCATCACGAGCCAACCTTCTAATTTCCATTAGGTATTTGTGGGTGACATTGCCACAACCTAGGCACCACGCCAGGGCAGTGACCTTCAATCTCAACTTATGCTATTATGAAAGAAAATATAAAGAAAGAAAGATAAAAGGCAAATGATGGGCTTGGAAAAAGTGCATTGCGGACGAAGGTACCACACACCCTCTACAAAGGCACCCATGAATGAGACACTATGACCCTTATTATGTCATGATCCCTATGCCCATTGAGTCTTGACCCCATTCACCTCATACACTTTACATGGCTTATAGATGGACCTCTTGGAAGCTCTCCTTGACCTAGGGAAATATCTACCCAATAGGACACCTCGTCAACCCTCCCATACTTAAGCTTGACAAGTCGCATAGTGTCTTTGAGCTGTTAATTGTTTGATATAGTGATATTTGATGCACATGCTTAGATGGCTTGTTTATTTATTAGATCCACTTATCATGATGTCATGACTTGAGATCCTTGGAGGATGTGTTCATTTATCTTTGCAGGACCTAGCTGGTGGACAGTTTTGGGAGAACAATCCTATCTTGGGCTTCCATGGGGCTACAAGTCCCACAGGTTGGATGCTAGGGGCTCGCATGCTAGATGAGAGAGAGATGAATTGGATGACCTTGATGATGATTTGGACAACCTAGCCCACCCATTACTTTCCAAACGATTTGCCCAGGAGGGAATCGTGGTGAGGTGACACTCTTTGACACATGGATGTTTGATGAGGAGAAGGCTCTTCACCATGATATGAGTGCCTAGATGCTTGACACATGGCCTTTGGAGGCCCATCCACCTTTCTCCAACACCAACGACTTCCTCAAAGTGGAAAAATGTCCCCTAAAGGGGTGACGTCCTCCTAAATTAGGGTTTAATTTGTGCAAAAGATGAAATTTTAAGTGCATTGTTTAATATTATTTTGTTAAGGGGGAAAGATTAGGGTTGTTGACCCCTAATATTGTGTTTTACTCCTTAATTTGTGGACAAACTATGTTAGCTAAATTTTGTATAAAAGGGATCATAAGATCTCATTTTAAGTATAACTCTCCCTCTTGTGAGAGACTTGGTCTGAAATTTTCGACCCCCTTAGCTCTTTTAGCTCTTGTGCACTTGTTTTATGGCTATTTTATGAATGGTTGATGGAGGAAGGCCTAACACTAGCTTTGGATGATGCTTTCTAGCTCTTGTGGTGAATTGTCTTAGCATTTCTCTTGATCTTGGTATGGTTTTTACTCTCTTGCTATCATTTTATTCAAGTCAAGTATTGTTATGCTAGGAGCTAGGTGGGAAGTATAAGGGCATACACCCACACCATAGCCTTTATCATTTTGTTTGCTTCATTTCATTGATTAAGGGTTTGTTAAGAGAAGTATAAGGGCATACATCCTCTTATCTTAAACCCTAGCTTAGAGAAACTTGCCTTGGGGAGTAAAAGGGATTACACCCCCAAGGAGGTAGCTTCTCTAAGCTCCTTGTGACTCCATTAACCCAATAGTAAAGGCACTAGTCATTGATTTGTTGCGTTGGAGAAATAAAATATTGCATTGAGAAACGTGATTTTTGGTCATTTTTACTTCTTGCAAAGTGGATTGTTTTCCTTGTGCCTTGGGCACATCACCACCACTAGGGCATCCCCATATAGGGGCTACTTATTCCCGTTGTTACAAAATTGCATCTTCAACCATTAGGTCTGCATAAACCCTAACTTGTTTTAATAACTCTCTTATCAACCATTGGTTTTTGCTCAAAGTTTGCACACTTACTCTCCTTCTTCTAGCGCACTATTTGGAAAAGTTTTTGGAGATTTAAGTGGCTAATTTTCTTGTTGTAAAACATTGAATTTTACATCCATAAGGCTGATATACTTTTCTGCAGACAAGTGTTTACAATGACCTTAT
The DNA here is from genome assembly GCA_010110895.2 of Picea sitchensis. Classification (NCBI taxonomy): domain Eukaryota; kingdom Viridiplantae; phylum Streptophyta; class Pinopsida; order Pinales; family Pinaceae; genus Picea; species Picea sitchensis. Next base: position 5,006 of record SNQJ01S0057095.1, read on the forward strand.
CTTTTATGCTAAGAGTATTAGTTTTTCATCTTGAGTTTGGCTAGTCATTTACTAGTTTTTCTCTTGCATTTTCTACTCGATATTTAGCATTTATTGAGAATCTTATAGTACCTTTTTATTTCTAGTATACACTGTTACCTATTGCTGCAAATTAGGGACAAAAATCTTAACTTGTTGATCCAACTAACATATACTATTGCAAAGAGTCTTTTCTTGTATCCGGGGCAGGTACAATCATTTGGAGAAGTGTTATACATGTGGGACAACAATTTCTTGACTTGCAAGGCATCTCTTTCCACCTTTCACTTCACTTAGAATTGACCTATAGGCATTTCATTTCCATCCATCTCTATTTCCATCTCAATCCCCCTAGGGTCACCGGGATCGCCTCCCTAGAGTGACCTAGTCCCCCTTGAAGTGCGAGACCTATATCTAGGTGACATTGGGTGTAGGATTCTTAAGTTGTAGCACTTTTTTGTGGTTGGTTCAGGCTTTTCCCAACCTACAACTTGCACTATAACAACTCCATGTCTAGATCAAATATCCATGATAACAACTTCTGGAGCCACACTGCTTCACGACTTGCCACGCTTGCTGCAATATAATCTGCTTCTGATGTACTGAATGCCACTGATGTCTTCTTCCTTCTCAACCATGAGATCATGCCTGATCCCAGACTAAAACAACATCCAAAAGTACTCTTCTGATCCATTGCACTCCTTGCTCAGTCATAATTTGTATATCTCTACAACTTCACACCTTCACCCAAGAAATATCTCAATCCATGTCCAACCGTACCATGAAGGTACCTCAACATATGCTTTGTTGCCATCCAATGTACCTGTCTAGGTTCAACCATGTGTTGAATCAAGGTATTCACTGCAAAGCATATGTCTGGCCTAGTGTTAACTAGTTACATCAAGGATCCAATCAACTATCTGCACATCGTGGGATCCAACAAATACGAATATTTGTCACTTAAGAGCTTCAGATTTATCGTCATAGGTGTGGTCATGGACTTGCAGTCCATCATCCCGAATTTCTTTAGGATCTCAACAATATATTTTCCTTGGCTAAGGAAAATCTCATCTGATCTCTACCACACTTCCAATCCCAAGAATTAATGCATCAACCCTAGATCCTTCATCTCGAACTCTGAAGTGAGATCCCTCTTACATCGATCAATGAGCTTCTCGTCCCCTGTTAGAAGCATGCCATCTACATATAGAACCAAGATCAATGGGCATCCATCCTCAACCTTATAGTAAAGGTTAGGATCTGCCTCACTCTTGGTAAATCCTAAGCTCATAAAATATCCATCTATCCTGGCATACCATGCCCTGAGTGCTTGCTTCGGCCCGTACAAGGCCTTTAGTCTACACACAGAGGAATCCTTCCCATGGATCACGAAGCCTTGTGGTTGTTCTATGTACACTTCTTTCTCTATTACACCATTCAAGAAAGAAGTCTTGATGTCCATCTGGTGTAATTTCCATCCCATTGCAGAAGCAATCGTAATGATTGATCTAATGGAAGTGTATTTTTCTACAGGAGCAAAGGTTTCGTCATAGTCTTCTCCCTCTTTCTGGGGGACCCTATAGCCACAAACCTTGCCTTGTACTTATCTACGCTGCCGTCTGCAATATGCTTGATCTTGTAGATCCATGTGGAAGTCACAAATGACTTCCCTTCTGGTCTCGAACGACGTCCCATACATCATTATTCATGATGGACTGATACTCCTCCATCATGGTATCCTTCCATTCTAGCTTCTCAACAACTTCTTCAAAAGTGGAACGTTCTGAATCAATGATGTTTCTCAGTAGTGCCACTTAGCTAGAAAACTTATGTGGTCTCTTTCTCTCTCTAAAGTAGCCTTTGGGAGCTGCATATCCTTCAACTTCCTGCAAGGTGTTCTGATACCAAGCTGGCCTCTTCCTGGTAGGCACAACTTCTTCAGGTAGATCTACAGGTCTTTCTGACTCTATCATTCTGAACTTTTGGGAATGTTTCTTCAGGTGTAGAGTCTATCATGACTGCATCTTTGGGAGCCTCTTTCTCTATTTGGTCCTCATCTATGTGATATTCCCTTGATCTTATAAAGGCTTCATCTTTGTCAAATGTTACATCCAGGATGATCTTGATATGTCTCTACCCTGGAATGTAAATTCTATATGCCTTCGAAGTCTCACTGTATCCAACGAATGTGCTCTTCTTTCTCGAAGGTTCCAATTTTGTTCTCTTTTCCTTGGGAACATGTATAAACACTGGACAACCAAAAATCCTCAAGTGACTGACTTCTGGATTCTTTCCGGTGAACACCTCTTTAGGTGTCTTCTTCCCCAATATCTTATGAGGGATTCTGTTTTTCACGTATACAACCATACCGGATGCTTCTGCCCATAAGTGCATGGGTAGGCCCTGGTCATGTATCATCACTTTTGCTGCTTCTATGATGGATCTATTCTTTCTTTCTGCAACCCTATTCTACTTGGGGTTGTAGGGAGTCGTAAGCTCCCTCTTAATCCCTGCTTCTTGGAAAAAGTATTTAAAATCCTTTGAGGTGTACTCACCTCCATTGTCAGATCTCAAAATTTTAATCTTCCTCTTATAGAGATTCTCTACTAAATCCTTGAACTCTTGAAACTTGTTAAGGACTTCATCTTTTTCTTTGAAGAAGTAGATCCATGTCTTGCTGGAATAGTCGTCCATGAACAACACAAAGTTGCCAAGTGATGGCACCGTCATCTATCCACATACATCGAAGTGTATGATGTCCAAAATACCTTTGGATTTGCTATCACTGCTTGTAAATCTTCCCTTGACATTCTTGCCAAGTGAACAACCTTTGCATACTCCGTCATGGTCTATTTGGATTTTTGGTAGACCTGTAACCATTTTGCTCAAAATTGGTAATGATGTATAGTTCAAGTGAGAAAGCCTTCGGTTCCATAGTTCACTGGAACTAACACTATTGTGTACACAGGCTTGTTCTTGGCGCCCCTTCAACTTATACAGTCCTCCCTCTCGGACACCAATCACAATGGATTTATTTATGCTTGAATTCTTGGGCCATAAAAGGACTTGGCCATCCGCAAAAGCTACCCTAAAACCTTTATCTTCTAAAGCTGAAATAGATAGAAGATTCTTCTTTAAACCTTGTACAAATAGTATATATTTAATTGAAAGAGGGTTAGCTGAGTCAAGTTGTAAGGAGGCTTCTCCAATGCCTTTGATTTCATGTTTGGAATCATCTCCAAGCACCACTTGAAGTGAGGAGTCCTTTTCTGTTAATTTTGATAGAGAGTTTTTGAATCCAATCATATACTTGGAAGCACCGCTATCTATGAGCCAAGTATCACTTCCTTGAGTGATGGTTCCAGTGAGTGTTGAAATGAATACAAATTCTTCATCTTTGGGTTTTTTGTTCTTCAACATCAACTGCATGTGCATGGTGCTTCTTCTTCTTTTCCTTCTCATGTTTGTGAGGACATTGTGCGACATAATGTGCCATCTTCCTGCAATTGAAGCATTGAACCTTTGACATATTCCTCTTACGACGTGTATTCTTAGACTTCCTTGGACTTCCTTCTTCTCTTTCCTTTCTCTTCTTCACTTGTGCTGCAAGTGCTTGATTTTCCTCATCATCTTCCTTTTGTTTCTCGGACATCAATCTAGATTCCCCTCGAGAGAAATCTTCCCATAACTTGTCAAACTTGGATAACTTCCTTCTTGCACAAATTCCTTTGAAAAATGGGTCCCAAGAGGGAGGGAAACCATTTAGTGTAGTGGTTACTAGTTCAGCATATTCTACTGGATCTCCAATGGATGCTAACTGGTCTTTGATCTGTGAGATCCTTGTAAAGAATTTGGTTATCGTCTTTGACTTGTTCATAATCACATTTATGAGTTGATGCCGTAGGGTAAGATTATGACTGGTGTTCTTAATTTCATAGAGTCTGGTTAGAGCATCAAACATCTCCTTTGCAGTCTTTAGTTCAGATACATTGGGTATCAGGTGATCCTTGATTGAGTCTGTCAAGATCCTCTTGGCCTTGACCTCTTTCTTCTTGAAGTTTGTCTTTTCTTCTTCATCTTCGGGTTCTGGAAGCATATTCTTGACGTGATCCAACAATTCATTCTATTCTAGAATGAGTTGTATTCTATGCTTCCAGGATCTGAAGTTATCTTCTCCATCCAATCTATCCTCAACTCTCATACTTGTTGACATTTTCACCGATATAAACCCTAGCACTGAAAAACCTTGATTTTTCAAACTTCACAAAACTGCATGCTGATGATTTCAGGGGGTGCGATAGGTTAATGCACACTTCTCTGTGAAGAAATTATTCCCAATGTCCTCGGGATAGTGGTCAAACTATTCTGAAGGTAACCAACTCTGATTCCATGTTGGATTTTCCTTATTTATAGAGCATTAGTGTTACTATTGTTCTTTTACTTTTTTATCATTAACATATACATATCATGTACTGAGTAGTAGAAACATAAACATGAGACAAAAAGAACACAAGAGATTTATCGTGGGAAAACCCCAAATGGGGGAAATTCCTAACAACCTTTCTTAGATAGATTCCGTTTACAAAGCAAGTCCAATAAGATAAACCCTAGCACAAGTGCTAGCTCAACTAGAAATACCACCCAAGCTGCAACAACATCACTATACAAAGGTAGCGCACCTCCTTGAGGAGTAGTGCATAAGAGAGAGATACCAAAAGACTGAACAAGAAGAAACCGAGTCACTGCAACAACTACGTCTCCTTCTCCAAACTTGTGCCTTGCTTCTGTGTAGCTAGGAGAGTGTGAGTGAGTGAACAAATGAGCCAAGACTTCCTCTATTTATAGTCTTCCTGGCCACTAAATTGGGTCAAATTCTTCTCTGGACATGTGTCTTTTCATTATTACTTTATTCTTCTGGGACAAATTCTCTTCTAGGGTATTTCTATATTTTTTCAATGGATCTCTTGCTTCCAGAATCTTCTCCGCATCTAAGAAAGGTCATCTAGGAAGGACAGATCCTCTTGCATCTACCAAAACATCTACAATCAAGTGTTGTGTTTTAGATAGATGATGCCTTGTATGTTCCTGGTTAAACTAGGATTCTACTTTTAGTTTTAGTGATGAAAAATCTTAGGGGTGGTTGCATTTGATGATTAACAAGTCATTATTAGATATTGGGACCTTGATCTTGGTCTAGTTTTCTTTAGAGGTGTGTGAGAGGTTGGCCTGTATAGGTTGCTTGCTGATCTGATCAAACATGGAGCTTTAGTGCATGAAAATGAATACTTGTGCAAGCTTTGGCATACGATATTTGGTCACTTGCACTGTGGAGCATTACCTCTCTTGAAGGACATGGTGCATGGATTGTCGAACTTCAATATTGAGAAGACAATATTGTGCAAGAGCTGTGCACTTGGAAAGCATGCAAATATTTCTTTCCCAAGCAGTGAGCATATATCAAGAGGGATATTTATCTAAGCCATTCAGACATATGTGCACAAATGACTTCAGCTTCATTGACAAGTACTGTTTATTATGTTTCTTTCATAGATGATTCTACTAGAAAAACTTGGATTTACTTCATGAAGACCAAGGATGAAGTCTTCAGTAAGTTCCAAGAGTTTAAAGCTCTTGTGGAAAATCATACTTGTAAGAAGATTAAGGTGTTAAGGTTTGACAATGGAGGAGAGTACACCTCCAAGGACTTTGATTCTTTTTGCAAAGTAGGTGTTAGGAGGGAGCTGATAGTATCTTGCAAACTTTAATAGAATTTCGGTTGTGGAGAGGAAGAATAGGTCCTGATGCCGCCTTATACACACCTCTGGTAACGTGGAAGAAATCTTCAATCCACTGGGTGTGTCCTTGGGGGAAATTATCGAGTCAAGGTGTTGTCACCCGATCCTCAACTTCTCCGTCTAGGCCAACTCCTAATGAAGCCAAGGGGGGTAGTCCCTAAGAAAATAAATCTAAGGCTTAACTAACTAAGCACAACTATGATCCATGAGTTTATTTAAAACAAGAGAAAACTGACAATTAAATCTACTCTAGTAGCATATATGAAGCATAAATGAAATTGCTTTTGATAAAGATATATAAAGCATGTAAAATACTTGCACAAGAATGATACAACTTGAAAGTAAATACAAATGCTTAATGAAAATGATAAGCAATATATAAAGACCAATGCCAAATGTAAATATTGTTGCAAGATCTCAAACACTGCTGAAATGAAGATGTGATGAAGTGCTCTTGATACATTTTATTATTAAAATGAGTTGTTAAGTTTGTGGGTTTATTGTGAAGTGGCTATTGTGAGTGAAAGTCCACTTACGAGTGCAAAGTATGTGCAAGTGTTTGCAATAAAAGAAATCTAATCTAAGTTTTCCCCTTTAGAGGTTATCCCTCAATTGGGTACAAAGAGCAATGCTGAAGGTGTAACAAGGAGATAATTGATCTCATTAATGAGTATCCCCCTGACTTCACACACAAGCTCAATGTATTCTGCCAATAAAACCATAACCAATATCGGATTTCCCTATTAAAACTAGATCCACATTGACCAGTCTCCATTATGATGGGCACCACACCTTAGATCAAACAAAAGGTCACAAAGGAGGGGCTAGAGAAATAATAGGAGAAGCTGAGGGGATGGTTTATTTTCCAACTTGAAAATTTCAGAAATGAAATTGCAAAAATGAAATCTAAGCTATTTTAAACTAGAAATTGAAATCTAATCTAAATGTTTTGCGGTGTTGTGTGTTTATTTTATCTTTTTAAGTTAGAAAAAAAAGGCATATGGAAAGCACCATGGAAATGAGACATGACAAAGTTACCTCCAGGGTAGGGGGGATTGAGATGGGCCCTGGGTAGCCCACTTATTTCTTAAGGCTACAATTTCATTTTAGAAGCGTTTGTGGTAATTTATTGATTTGAGACCAACAAACTTACAAAGTTTAGAATAAAATATCTCAAGGAAAGAAGTGAGGTGTCTTGGGTGGTCCTAAAGGCTTCGGTTCCGCGAAAATTCGCCAGCACCTCCTCCAATCTGCTCACTAAACCTGAAAAATCAGCAAGTAAAAGAGAAACAAAGATGTCCAAAAACACTATAGACAACTTGCAAAAAAAATGTTAGACTTGGACTAAAAATTGGCTAAATGAAATACATACAAAACTAGTAATTTATAACTAAAAGAGCAAGCTCCCTTAGTGTCTTTTCTTTTATGTTTGGAGCATCAAAGAATTGGCCCTAATATTGCCAAATATACAGATGAAAGTTCTTGAAACTAAACTATCTTTTAGCCCTTAAGATTATATCTTTTCAACTTGCTAAAAGATGAGATTTAGCATGCTAGATCTACTTGAAAAAGTGAACTTTGGAAGTAAAAGATAGATCTAACTTATAAATGCATGCAATGAAGATTTTCTTTGGATTTAACTTTGAAATAAGAAAAAAAATTAAATCTTTCATGCAAGTAAAAGGGTAACTAGAAAATATTTTGATTTTTGTTGAAAGAGAGAAAGAGAGGCTTGAGAGACTGGAATACTTGGGTTGTGGAGTCTCTTGGTGGAACGCTGAAGGACTCTGTTCCCGAAAAGGCTTGAAAGTTGTGGAGGATTGCACTCAAATGCTTCACCTATCCGAGCTTGAGAACTTGAAAGACTTAGCCAAACTTGCCAACAATTTCGTTAAGTATGGAAATTCCCTACACATGAAATCTAGATAGCATGTAATTAAACTAAATTAGCATGCAAATATTTAACCGCATATGTGAAGAGTAATAAAATATAATTAACAACCTAGTTAAAGAGATACATTACTCAAGAGCCAATTAACAAAATAGAAAGCAAAGAAACTAGTCTACGGTTATCTCAAATGATTAACTATGAACATCAAGCATCCAAACATGTAATACAATACACCATTTGACCTCCAAAGTCTTTATTCTAATATAAAAACGTTACAATAGCAATACACTAACAAGCTTGACCCAAACTCCCATTAGCTAAATGAAGGAGAGGCAACTTTATTATATAGCAAAGAGGGCGATGACCCCAAAGAAAGGGGGCACACCACTTGGAGGAGGAGGATGACAAATGTAAGATGGAATGGCTGCCACATATCCCCAACTTCCAAGAGATTGACACCTTGGAAAGATAGAAGGCAAGAGAGGTCGCCACCTCTCAAGAGGTAGGCGCCTCTCCCCAAGAGTGCGCCACCTCTTGAGATGGGGGTGCACATATTGCTTGAGAAATCCTTCAAAATCATGTGGGCTGCCATATCACTTAATTTTATGATGATGGAACATCCTTTCCACCTCATCATGTGCCAACAAGCTAGCACATCAAAGCACATTCAAGAAGGGAGAGAGGCGCCAACCCTCTCATTTTTCCCTTGAATTTTAAAATTCAATGTAATTTAATTGTAATAAATTTCTGTAAGGCTGGAGTAAATCCGAGTTATGGCCATTGTACAGGCTGTAGATAGAGTTTCCTTTAATAGGATTGAGCTATACATATCTTGAGCTTGGCCTTGGATCTGAAAAATGTAAGTACGCATTCAATGTAATTTGCCTCAGTAGCTAGGCGTTGTAATGGTGATTGGACACCACTAGTGTAGTTTGGAGGGAAAGCTCGTTGAGCTCCCTCATGTATAAATCAATGTAACATATGCCCAGTAGAGGCTAATGAACATTGCATAAGTTAGATTGAAAATCATTGTAAGCCAAGGAGAGAAGAGAGTTGAGACTCTGTTGCAGTTTGTTAGGGTCCTATAGTATAGTCTTCTATTCTCTAGTTACCTATTTAAGAATTTTCTTTGATCATTTTGAGAATGTATTCATGATAAGAAGCTCAAGAGTAATGGTCTAGTGGTGTATCTTTTGTTTCAAAGAGGTGTCCAGGTATATCCAAAGTTGGCAAGTGGTAAGTTGGAATTATGAGGCATACATATGAATCTTTGAAGGTTTAGAGTGTCTCAATCAATGGTTTTCATGATTTTGGTTATATTTTAATTGTGGCATAAAACTTTCTGTAGATAAAAGAGAAAATATTATAGCCGTTAGCTATCGAAAGTTAAAACTTTCAGTATCTAAACAACTTATTCAGACATATCGTTAGCTGCCAAAAATCCCGAATCTCTCCAGTGTTTAAAAATGGTCTTGTCACTCCTGTTTCTGCGATTGTACACAAACCATCATTTGTGGTTATGATGCCAGAAACCGATCACGAGTATCATTCATACGACTTTCAAAATGGATTATGACTTGTTCATCTATTGTTCAAATCAAGCAATCATAACCTAGATCGTGCCCACCCAATTCACTTGATCATGAAAAATGGTCATGAGCCATTCCCATGCTTTGAATTTGTCGATGGTCGGTTTCTGATTGTTTTAAAGCTGCTCATAGGTGTTCAACCATTCATCCTTCGACCATACCCTTTTTCCTTATTGTTCAAACCACCATCTCCGTTTTCATTTGAGTCTATCGTTTGCCTTCACATACCTTGGCCGCCTTATAATCTGCACAGTTTTTCTTAGGTGTCTTCAGAAATTATGGTAATGAAGATCACAACTGGAGGTGTTCTGATGAGGAGGGAACTGCAAGATATTTCATACCTCGAGGCTCACCCTGAGGCATGTGAACTTTTCAAGGAGGTTGGATGCTATAGTTTCTTCCAAAAGCTCTAGGGTTATCATCATGGTATTACATAAGATTTTTCCAAGAGTTTTGATGGCTTTAAGGTTCATCTTGGTCCTGTGGTAATGCAGATTAATGAGGCCAGTGTGGCAGCAACTACATAAATTCTCGGGGAAGGGGAAAGGTGGTTCAATACTACCTCCATCAAAGAAGTTGATTTCAGTTTTTTTTCTCAAAGAAGAACATCAACATATGAAGTGGCAGAAGGATATCCCTAGGAGTTACTTGGAGGATAAATGATAAACTTTGCTAAAGATGATTCATATCTACATCACCTGTGAGGGGAGGTATGGAAGAACCATGCTCTATCACTTCAGACTGATCCTCCATTTCACAGGTAGTCAACCTCTTAACATGCCATTTTACCTTCTCAAGAGTCTTGCCAAGATGGCTTCTAAAGTTCAAGCCAAGCCTAAGGATGCCAACAATAGTCTTTTCCATCATGGGCTAATCAAGTTGATAGGTTTAGAAGAGCTTAGCAGGAGGAACAAAACTTGGGACTTTCTCTTGTTTTGGGAAGAATTTGGGCAAGAGGTTCAGCCCAAGAAAGGAGGAACTCCCTCATAAGAATTAACCTCCCCGAAAACCAGCAAAAGGAAAAGAAGAGCATTGTCTCCTGTGGAAATTTCCACCAAGGTTTCTCCCTCCAAATCAGAGAAAGCAAAGAAGAAGTTAGAGTTTGGGAAGCAGGTAGAGGACCAAGGAAAAACTGCAGCAACAAATATCCTGAACTTGGCATATTCTGATTCTGATTCATAGCCCCTAGTTGTAGAAATGGAAGCTGATCCATCATCTATGGAAAAGGAAAACCTTGAAGAAGTTGGGGCACCATCAAAGAAGAAGGTCAACAAACAAACTAAGGTCAAAAAGCTGGAGGAGGAAATTACTGAGTTCAAAGTGTTAGAAAGACACCTGAAGAAAAAAAATGAGACTCTTAAGAAATATTCCCTCAAAATTGGATCTGCATTAGATCAATTGGCCATCAAGTATGAAACTACAAAGCACAAAAACAAGAAGATGGTTAAATAGAATGGCAGGTTAAAGAATATGAACAAGATGTTGAGGTTTAAGATTGTTCAAAAAAATTTGAAACCCAAAGCTCACCTCAGGCTTGATACCTTGGCTGACGCTGCCCTTGGTATGAGAGGAGGTGACCATGATTGATGAAACAAGATTGAGGATCAAACTAAACCATTTTTGACTAATTTATGGAGCAATTATCATTTTCTTCAGCTAAGGGTAGTTGCAAAATCCAAAATTAGCTACCGAAAGTCAAGTCTAGGATATTTGCAGCTAAAAACACCCCATTTTGGTCTCTTAGCTACCGAAAGCTCTATCATTAGAAGAAAATGCAAATACCCCTACAGATTAGGACAAACAATTTTTTCAATGATCTCCAAGATCTCCAGGATAATTTTCCAATGCCAATACATCTCCAAGATGCTGCTATCAATATCAATATCGAATTATATTTCATCTTTGAAGAAAGTCAACGTTTAGCTCTTTCTTTGGGATTTTATTTTATTCTCCCTACCTTTTTGGATCCTAATCAACAAGAAGCTTTTTATATTTTTCCCTTTTCAGTGGTAAAAATCCATATATTGTAATAGACTAAGGATATATGGTATGATGTTGGAGATGAAATGAGATCTCTATTGTGATTTTGTATTAATTAGGTATTTGCAGAAAATATCTATAATTAGTTATGGAGGAGATCCGATCCCCTAGTTGTAGAATATGGATGTAATTAGAAGTTATAAAAGATGGAATGTAATTTTTCATAGGGGTTAGACCTACAGGGAAGAATGTATGGTGACATCCCCATCTATTGTAAAGATGTTCAACAGGTTGTAAGTGACTTTTTTGGATGAATACAAAGATATTTTGTTTCCAGATTCTTGTGTCATGATCATGTGGTGAAGTGCTTCTTATTGTAACTTGTTATTCTCTTGTTTTACATACTGTTTCTTTCTGTATTTTTTATGAGAAGATGATGTGTATGATTTGTTCTCAACACTCTGTATAATCTTAAAACAATATTTATGTTTTCTTCCAAGTTTAAATGTAGAATTCAGATAAGCTCTGGTCTACATTTGGATCAAACCCTAACCTACTCTTCCTTTCCATATCACAAACTCAAAGGATCCAAAAACATGATTGTCTTGCCTGGTTACATATGTCTCTATTATTCATTCATCTAATCATCTTTAACCTTTGAATCCATTTTTCCTAATGGCCCTCTTTTGTTGTCTCAACCAAAACTCTAAAAACAAACCTTTCGTCCTCATAACTAGTCTAATATCTCATCCCAAAAAAGTTAAATCATACAAAGAGATCCCTCTTTGAGTCTTGGAGGGATATATCCTTGACTCGAAGTGGTTTTGTGGTTACCTCTGTCAATTTATCTTTCAACCTGAGAAATTACGAAGTGCTAACACAATCGAGCCTGCACATATTGTAATCAAGCATTCATATATTAATAAAAAACAAGCATTTTTTCCTGCATCTCATTCTCTATGTATTATATGGGTGTTTTCTGAATGTATTTAAATGGGTATTATGTGTGTGTTAGTGACATTTCTTGTTCTAGGCGCAAAATTATTCGGGTCTGCAAGTCGCATGAGAAGCACCCAAGCACATCATGGAAAAAATCTCGTTTTAAGGCTTCCAATCCAGCGGGCGGGTGGAATTACGATGTCAGCAACCCAGATCCATCCATAAGAGAAGATCAACAGTCATCAAAATATCAGGGCTAGCAAGTTGACCGATGTATAGCGTCAAAGAAAGCGGCTTTATGCTGAGATTGAATCTGGGTCGTCCGATCCCGCGACACATAGTGCAAGATCTAGTCAGCATATCGACAGTCAGGAGTTCGAAGGGTGAAAGTCCCTCATAATCTCACATCCCGAAACCCCGAACCCCGGAGTGCCGAAAGTTCCCAGAGGCGGGCCCGCAGTATCATGAAGCAGCCTCAGCCGTTCATCCACAGGAGACACCTGGCGCGCGATTAGGCTCCTTGCCTTTTCACCCATCACGACTTCGAAATACAAAAGAATAGCCTGTCATATCCTCGATGCGGGAAGTAACGAGAGCGTCCAGGACCTGGGGCCCACATCAACGTTGGGAGAGTTTAGGACCATCAGATTTGGAGGATGCGTGGTGCCCAATTGAGTC
>SNQJ01S0057095.1:21340-44954 GCA_010110895.2 Picea sitchensis
GGGCCCATAGTATCGCGAAGCAGCCTCAGCCGTTCATCCACAGGAGACACCTGGCGTGCGATTAGGCTCCTCGCCTTTTCGCCCATCGTGACTTCGAAATACAAAAGAATAGCTTGTCATATCCCCGATGCGCGAAGTAACGAGAGCGTCCAGGACCTGGGGCCCATAGCAGCGTCGGGAGAGTTTAGGACCATCAGATTTGGAGGACGCGTGGCGCCCAATTGAGCCGTCTCGACGTTTCGCCCATCGCAACTATGATAAGCAAGGATAAGCTCCTTCCTATTCGCGAACTCCGAAAGCCCCTATGGAAATAAAAGCAGGGTCATGGTCCATGGTCATTTGGGAAACAAAAGATCTAAGAAAAAGGGGCCAAAAGCGTTGAGTCCAGTCACCGAAAGGATCATCGCAATTTCCAGATGCCAGCGGATACGATTTCTCTCCCGGTTTCCGCTTGGAGTAAATGAAGGCAAAAATGGATGGTTGAAACCTCCTTTCATTCATTGAATATGAGATATGGAGGGTCTGGAAAGCGGTCTGTTCGAAGGAGTTCTGTGTACTAATTATCCAAATAAGCCATGCCGAAGTCCTTGATTAGACAAATAAGTCTACACATGCCATTTTGGCCTTTAATGTTTTGGCTACCTCCCCTGCAAAGGCCATGCGAATTTAAGGTAGCGTCTGTCATAGACGCACGATCATCCTGAGTGTGCATGCGTAGACTGTCAAAAGACATGAAGACGCAATGTTTTTAATGCAGCGTCTTGTTTTTGCTGCTGTAGTTGTTTTTTAGTATATGTAGGCGTTTTCACCATTTTTGTAAGCATCGATGGTAGAGCAGAGCTCCCGATTGTAAAGTTTTGACACACTCTAGTTCTCTAGTTATGCATCTGTATGTGAGATTTCTTGTTTTATGACAGACATTATTTCTTACTCCATCTAATTTTCATCTTATGCTGAGAGAGTTCGTGAACGACTGATTTGTGCGAATTATTGCAATCGTGTTATGATAAAGGATTTATTGTTGCATTGTTGTATTCTCCAACGTTTTTCATTTGAATGCAAGAAGATCTTGCGTTTAGATGTCTTCTCCCACATCCTGTTATAAACCTGATGTTTACGATAGACCTTTGCACCTCTCTGATACAAGTCTTCCCCCTACTCACCCTTACTACAATTTACTGTCTGAAGTTTGATTAAGACCTCACTTGCCCATGCCTACCTGGCCTAGTTTCGGAGTTAGAACCACACCGTCTTGAGTTGGCCTCCAATCGATCACCCCATTAAACAAATCGTGACATAAACTGATGGGCATCGGGCTCTGCTCCTGCTGCAATCCAGGGGTGACTTTTGATGCTAACAATGTGTTTATGTGAATATTGTAGATGTATGAATAGGTTTCAATCTGTAGGAAGAAGATAGACTTCTCTGTCTTTGTGAGTTTGCTGAGAGTTCTGGGTTCTTTTAGGCTTGTGAAAGCAATGCACATCAGAATTCTATTTGAGTTCAAAGGAGAACATGTTAGGAGAGCACACTAGAATAATTACAAACTCAGAAGGAGCCTCAAAGTTACTGAACACTGTAGAGGGAAGTCTGTGTAGATAATGCATAGGAGACATAGTTGTTGAACACTCTGTAATATCTGTAAGGAGTGCATTGAGAAATTTTTTTCCAGGAGGGCACTAGGATCCTTTTGGAGAATAAAGGGACAAAGACTGTGGAGGTTGAGCCGGATTAAAAACTCAAGGGAAATAAAATTTTTGAATACTCTATCAGCTCAACAAGGAGTGTTTTGAGTGAGTGCAAGGAGTGCACAAGAGAACTTTGTTTAGAGTTATGGGAGAGAAGAGTGTCAAATAAGACACCCCAGAGTTGTTGAACTCTTTGGTACCTAGTTGAAGGAGGAAGTACTTCAGAGTTTCTGAATACTCTGAAGGAAGGATGAGCGAGGAATGCTTTGAGAAGGTGCAAGGAGTGCATAGTGCTAACACCTTTCTGAAGTGTTGGATGAATTGAGGAGAACCAGAGTTGTTGAACACTCTGGGGAAGAGATCTACAAGTGTGCTTTGAGGAGGTGCATAGAGTGCATCAGGGAGATTGAAGAGTTCAGGACTCAAGGAAAGACCTGTGCAAGGTGTGCATCATGCCAACACTTAGACCAATGTTGAGATGGTATTAGGGGAGACAATTGCAAGGAGTGTGCCAAAGATAAAGTTTTGCATAATTTACAAAGCTCCGAAGGTGTGGCGCAAGTCAAGACTCCAAGCAGTCGGACTCGCAGGAGGATCAAATGTCACAACTTTTGAATCTTCTAAAAATCCTTCGTCGGAGGAATTACTGCTAGGATAAGCAGGAGGAGAAACAACTATCGTTAGATCAGTCATGGAGAAGAAATCTGGGCCATTGAATCTTACGTCCAGACATCAGGAGGAGCATGCAGGGAGGAATATAGATCCCAGCCGTAGGATCTGAGCACAGGGGACCAACAATAGTTGGATCCAGTTAAGTTCATGAGACTTAATCCCTTAAGTGAACATAAGAGAGGACTAGACGATGTCCCGAAGTAGATATGGACCATCCATCGTCAGGAGGGATAGGTGGCGAAATATGTGAAACTCCGGAGCCATAACACTCCGGGATATTTCAGATGAGGAGCAAGCAAAAATACCAAAGGTCAGGGGGGTGAAGCAGATACTAGTCGTTGATCACCAGGAGTACGTGGCATCAGATCATGCAGTTCAGAGTTCATCTGAGCCATCTGCCATAGTGGACATGTGTCACCAGATCTGTCACTTCGGAGGTTTGACACTCTGGAGGAATTGGGGTGAGTGTGAGTTGAGAAATCTCGAAGGATCCGGGAGCCAGAGTGAATCTCAATCATACAATTGAAAGGGATATGTGGCATCAAATTAGCACTTCACTAATCCAACACTCTGGAAGAAAAACATTAAGCTGAGTCGAAAACTCCTAAAGGAGCTGGGAGCCGGAGTCGACCCCTTCCCTTGATCCTAGTGGACATGTGGTGTAGGTTCCAATTCTTCAGAGGTTTGGAACTCCGAAGGTCTCATGAGTAGGAGCAGTGGAAAGTTTCGAAGCCCCAGAGCCAGATTAAGTGTAGGCCGTCGATCTGGAAAGGGAACATGAACCGTCTGATCGGATTTGAAATTCAGCACTTCGTGAAGTTAGCAATGTTGGAGTGTTGAAACTCCTGGAGCCCAAAGCTCTGGAGCACCTTTTTAGTTGACGCCTGGCCATAGCCCACGGTCATATGCCATCATCGCCGAGGGAAAAAGGGCTAGAGCCTAAAAGATGAACTTGATGGCACATAGGCTTAGAGAAAGTGCCCGAGAGGTTTGCGTTAGCATAGGCATGCATAAGTTCTGAATTCTTCGGGTATCATCAACTTTTCCCACTGATTGACACAAGATCTCTTAGAAGGACTTTGTGAAGGATTGAGGATCCCCATTCGTTGTTTCAAGCTCGAGGAAGAAAACAGAGGCCCGTGGAAAAGGTTTTGGAGCTCAACAGGAGTTTGAGATTCAATTTGACTCCATCCTTTTGAACGATCCTAGACCGGGAGGTTGAGCAGACCCTGAGAGAGGCAGGGGGTTTGCGTCAAGTGGTATCAGAGCCACAAATCGTGTTCTGTGTGAAAGAGGGTTTTAGTCTGATACCGTCAAGTGGTATTAGAGCACATAATTTGGGTTCTATAGGCAAAAGGTGAAGGAGATAGTCTGATACCATCAAGTGGTATCAGAGCGTGTTTTGCTTGCAGATAGCAGGCACAGGGAGAAGGTAGAGTGTTGATGTTATGTAGAGGATTGTTTGCAAGTGTGAAATAGTCAGTAAATAGTCGGTTGGGATGCAGGAGAAAGATAGAGGTGCTCTCAGTTGCAGAGTAATCAATAGACTTTCCAGGGGGGAAGTAAGAGGAGGAAAATGGCTACTGAAGGCCAGAGGAGAGGTCGTAGAGAAGACCACCAACAATTTCACAAAGCACAGATGGATAAAGAGCTCAAGGAGATGAGGGGAGAGCTTGATAGGCTGATGATAAAGATGCAACAGGAAGCTCAAGGAGGCTGGAAATATGAGTGGCCCTTAAAGAAGAAAACAAGGTGGCTTGTCTAGAATTTGTTTTCTAGGAGGAAAAGCCAAGTATTGAGGAGGTGGCTGAGGCAAGTCAAGAACCTCAGTGACACAGAGGAGGAGAAAATTTTCATTTGCAACTGAGAAGTTGGAGAAATCCTTAGTGACGAGGAGGATAGATCAGTCAAGGATCTCATAAACTAACAGGAGGGTAGAAGTGAACATTCAAGTTTCTAGGTGGGAAATGGAAAGAGATCAGTTGAAGATCTCATAGACTGTCAGGAGGGAAGTGATGGAATTTCAGATTTCTAGGTGGGAAATGAAGTGAGATCAGTTGATGATCTCATAGACTACCAGGAGGGCAGAGGTGAAATCCCAAATTGCCAGGAGGGTAAGGGAGAAAAAATGAGACTGTCTAAGAGTCTCAAGAACTCAGTAGGGAATTCATATCATCAAGGAGTGCTGACAGAGGATGATCAAGGGAGCGTTCTTATAATTGGGGGAATCAAACTATTCATGCAAATTAGTCCAGTAGAGGCTAGTGCACAAATTTTAGGTGCAACAGAAGAAAGATAGCTAGATGTGACTGTCATAGAGCAGGAGAAGGAGCAGATTCTGATGCCTTCCCGAGTAGAGGAAGAAGAGGATCATTTAGAGAAATTGCTCAAAATTTTCATCCAAGAAGCTTAACAAAAGACAATTGTAGAACTAAAACATGTAGCAGAAGGGGAAATAAACAACATGGACTTTGCTGATCTGTATGAAGAATTGGAAGCCTTGGAGAGAAGGGTGATAGTGCAGAGTAAGCACATCCAACAGATTAAGTTGGAAACAAATGAAGAATGCCAACCTGAGGAGCAACTGGAGGAAGTTGGAGTTGTACTGGCAGGAGAATTGACATGAATTGAACTGTCAGAGGAGACAACTGGAAAACACCATAGTAATGAGGCTGCATAGTTGGAATCTTTTGTGGAGTGGAAATCTAGTGCTATAGGAAATGAAAGCAACACGGGAGATCAATATGATTTTCCCTTTGATGTGTGTAGGGAAGTGCAACAACAAAGCAGGCTGCAAAAGGAGAGACAACCTGTAGACCAACTCAACGAGGTGATAGAGGAGATAAGAAAGATGATGTTGGAGTCAGCGCAACAAGCAATCAACAACAAGAGAAGATGGAATAGAGGAGGACTTGCAGAAGCAGGGCAAAAACAACAACAACAAAGGAGAGGAGCCGGTGGACAACTCCAAAGAGAAGTTTGGGATCCAAGAGGATTTCAACATCATATCAGAGGAGCTCATGAGAAAGAGCTCATGATTTTCCTAGTAGTGGAGTATGATGCAGGAGCATCCTTTCCACCTCAGCATGCTCCAACAAGCCAACATATCAACGCACATTCAAGAAGGGAGAGAGGCGCCAATCCTCTCATTTTTCCCTTGAATTTTAAAATTCAATGTAATTTAATTGTAATAATATTCTGTAAGGCTGGAGTAAAGCCGAGTTATGGACTTTGTACAAGATATAGATAGAGTTTCCTTTAATAGGCTTGAGTTGTACATATCTTGAGCTTGGCCTCAGATCTGAAATTGTAAGTACACATTCAATGTATTTTTCCTCAGTAGCTAGGCGTTGTAATGGTGATTGGACACCACTAGTGTAGTTTGGAGGGAAAGCTCATTGAGCTCCCTCATGTATAAATCAATGTAACATATGCCTAGTAGAGGCTGCTGAACATTGCAGAAGTTAGATTGAAAATCATTGTAAGCCAAGGAGAGAAGAGAGCTAATACTTTGTTGCAATCCAGCCTGCACATATTGTAATCAAGCATTCAAATATTAATACAAAACAAGAATTTTTCTTACATCTGATTCTCTGTGTGTTATATGGATGTTTTCTGAATGTATTTAAATGGTTATTATGTGTGTTTATGTGAATGTTGTAGATGTGTGAATCGGTTTCAATCCGCAGGAATAAGATAGACTTCTCTATCTTTGCGAGTTTGCTCAGACTTCTGGGTTCTTTTAGGCTTGTGCAAGGAGTTCACAACAGAGCGTTGAAACTCTATGAGGCCAGTGCAAGGAGTGCACATCATAATTCTATTTGATTTCAGAGGAGAATGTGCCAGGAGAGCACACCAGAATAATTACAAATTCAGAAGGAGCCTCAGAGTTACTGAACACTCTATAGGGAAGTTTGTGCAGAGAATGCGTAGGAGACAGAGTTTTTGAACACTCTGTAAGCTCTGCAAGGAGTGCATTGAGTAGGAGGTTTCCAGGAGGGCACCAGGATCCCTTTGGAGAATAAAGGGACAGAGACCATGGAGGTTGAGCCATATTAAAAGCTCAAGGGAAATGTAGTTGTTGAATACTCTGTCAGCTCAACAAGGAGTGTTTTGAGCAAGATCAAGGAGTGCACAAGAGAACTCTATTTAGAGTTCCGGGAGAGAAGAGTGTCAGAGAAGACACCCCATATTTTTTGAACACTCTGGTACCCAGTTGAAGGAGGAAGTACTTCAGAGTTTATGAATACTTTGAAGAAGGATGAGCGATGAATTCTTTGAGCAGGTGCAAGGAGTGCACAGTTCCAACACCTTTCTGAAGTGTTGGAGGAATTGAGGAGGACCAGAGTTGTTGAACACTCTGGGGAAGATCTCTACAAGTGTGCTTTAAGCAGGTGCATAGAGCGCATCAGGGATCCTGAATTTTTCAGGACTCAAGAAAAGACCTGTGCAAGGTGTGCATCAGGCCAACACTTAGACCAGTGTTGAGAAGGTATCAAGGGAGACAAGCGCAAGAGGTAAAGTATTGTAGACTTAAAAAATATCAAGAGGTGTGGTGCAAGTCAAGACCCCAATTAGTCAGACTTGCAGGAGGATCAAAGGTCACAACTTTTGAATATTCTCAAAATCCTTCATCGGAGGAATTACTGCTAGGAGAAACATGAAGAGCAACAATTGCCTTTAGATGARYTGTGGAGAAGAAATCTGGGTCATTGAATCTTACATCCAGACATCAGGAGGAGCGCACAGGGAGGAAGATAGATCCCAATCATAGGATCTTAGCGCAAGGGACCAATAGCCGTTGGATCCAGGTAAGTGAACGAGAATTAATCCCATTAAGTGCACATGAGAGCGAACTATACGAGGTCTCGAAGTAGATATGGACCGTCCATTTTCAAGAGGGACAGGTGGCGAAAGATGTGAAACTCCAGAGCCATAACACTACGAGAGATTTCAGACGAGGAGGAAGAAAAAATTCCAAAGCTCAGGGAGGCAAAGAAAATCCTAGCCATTGATCGCCAGGAGTACGTGGGATTAGATCATGTAGTTCAGAGTTCATCTGAGCTGTCCTCCATAGTGGATAGGTGTCAACAGATCAGTCACTTCGGAGGTTTGATACTCCAGAGGAATTGGGGTGAGTGTGAGTTGAGAACTCTTGAAGGAGTGAGAGTTAATCTCAACCATCCAATTGAAAGGGATACGTGGCATCGGATTAGCACTTCACTAATCCAACACTCCGGAAGAAAAGCATTAAGCTGAGTTGAAAACTCCTGAAGGAGCGGGGAGCCAGAGTCGACCCCAACCCTTGATCCCAGTGGACACGTGGTGGAGAGTCCCGTTCTTCATAGGTTTGGAACTCCAGAGGTCTCGTGAGTAGGAGAAGTTCAAAGTTTTGAAGCCCCAGAGCCGGAGTAAGTGTAGGCCGTCGATCTGGAAAGGGAACATGAATTGTCCGATCAGATTTGAAATTTGATGCTTCACGAAGTTAGCAATGTTGGAGTGTTGAAACTCCCGGAGGCCTAAGCGCCGAAGCACCTTTTTAGTTGGCACTTGGCCATAGCCCGCGATCATATGCCATCGCTTCTGGGGGAAAAAGGGCTAGAGCTTGAAAGATGAACTTGAGGGCACAAAGGCTTAGAGAAAGTGCCCGAGAGGTTCGCTTCATCATAGGTGTGCATCAGGTGAAGTAAGAAAGTCCCAAATTCTCTGAGTATCATAATATTTTCCAACTGATTGACACAAGATCTCTTAGAAGGACTTTGTGAAGGGTTGAGGATTCCCATTTGCTGTTTCAAGGTCGGGGAAGAAAATAGAGGCCGGTGGAAAAGGTTTTGGGGCTCAACAAGAGCCTGAGAGTCAATTCGACTCCATCCTTTTGAACGATCCTAGACCGGGAGGTTGAGCAAACCTTGGGAGAGGCAGGGAATTTGCATCAATTTAACTCCACACAACTACCTAAATCACTCTTAGATGCCAAAAAGGCTCAGTGAACTCAATATAGGGCGAGTTAACTCAAAACATGTCCCCAACATGTTTCCCCAAAAATAACATTTGCTGATTTTTTGTCTTTTTTATATCTTTTATTACCCTTTTGTGAGAGAAATTGACTTTTAGTGATTAAAAATCATTATTTTCACTCAAAAAGGGGGTATGTAGGTAAAGTGGGTACTTTGAGAAATAAAATGAGTACCCCTAAGCCATATGATTCCCCCTAGTACAACTTATTTAACTTATACATGAATTACAATTAAAATATCTGTTTTTTTGCGAGAAATCTTTTATTTGTAGAAAACATTAAAAAACCTAAGGGGGACTTGGCGCATTTCCATAAGACTATAGGAGGATGATTAACATGGTAATATACATTAGAATATAGACTTAAACAACTTACTAAGGCCTAACCATCAATACACACTCCAACGTTGGAGGTAATTGAGTAAAAGACTTAGAAATTATAACTCGTTTAGGTAGCAAGTTATAATTAACAAGTGAAAAAAAACAATCTAGAGTATGCAGTTATGATTAAGTCTTAGGAGGCTAATCCTTTTACAAAGTTTATCATGGTAACTCATCTTATTACAATTCCCCATGGGGGTATGGAAAATGCGAGGGGAAGAAGAAGAAGAAAAAGGGCCATAATGGCCGGATAGAGTTCTCAACTCTGAATTTTGAACAAGTCTTTGTTCAATGTTTTGCGGCTCAATTCCATGTCCATCCTAGTGAAACTTGGAGGGTAATAAGTCCATAATAGAGACAACCAAGGCTATGATTCCGACTCTATATTTTCCTTGTCTCTTTGGGTAGAAGCATGTAGTATTGTTGTCTACATTTTGAACAAGGGTCCTCATAGGATATTGAAGGACAAGAGATCTAAGATTGAACCTTCTAGCATGAAGGGGATATTTTTTTCTTAGAGTGAGTCCTCCGAGGCTTACTAGATCTATCCTCCATCACAACAAAAGATAATAGTGAGCTGAGATATAAAATTTGATTTGGGTGCTTGGTCCTCAAAGTCTTAGGAGTCTCTCATGGAGGTTGAGGAGGGAGACAAACTTGTTGTCCCGAGTGCCGACCTACAGATTTCAGGAAAATCGAATTCAGGTCAGTGAGGTTCCAATGGAGGAACAAAGGTAGTTTTACCATCAAATTCAACTAGGTAGCTGATATGGCTTACCCATATATTGTAGGAGACATAGGAGAAAATAGGAGCACCAAAGACATATTTTTGGGTGACTCATCCCCCTAATGTATTTCTTAATTATGTTGCATTGATGTCTTCCCACATTGATGCAAAGCCTCCTAGTTTTGAGGAGGAAAATGTAGAACAAGTATGGCAAGATTCCATGGTGGAGGTGTATAACTCCACCATGAAGAACTATGTCTGGGAGATTGTGCCAAGACCAATGCAAAAATCAATGATTGATTCTAAGTGGTTGTACAATGTAAAGCATGTGGTTGATGGTTGCATAGAGAAGTACAAGATCATTTTCATAGCAAGGGGATTCTCCTAGAGAAGGGAGTTGACTATGAGGAGACCTTTTCTTTTTTTTCCACGTATACTTCCACTAAAACCATCACGTCTTTAGTGTCAATTTTTGGTTGTTATACCTTATAGATGTTGAGATTGTTTTTCTGAATTCTTTAATGGAGGAGGGATGATGCATTAATTAGCTTAGGGGTTTTGAGGTGCATTGGTGAGAGACCCATGTGTGTAGGTTGAACATGGCCCTTTATGGGCTGAAGCATGCACCACATTCATGATACTCTAGGATTGATGAGTAGTTACTAATTTGGGCTTCACCAAGACTATTATAGATCCCAATCTTTATCATTTATTTGAATGATCTGCTTTGCGTGTTTTGGTCCTATATTTAGATGACTTGATACTTATAGGTGATATTGACAAGCTCATTGTGTGGTGCAAGATAGAGTTGTTCCACAAATTTGACATGAAAGACATTGGTCTTATGCATTATTTTTTGGGTTTTTAGGTTTGGTAGGGTACATGTGAGGTCTTCCTTGACGGGGGAAGTCAACATTGGAGATTCTAAGGAGATTTTAGAGGTTGGATTGTAAACCCTTGGTCACTCCTATGGTTCCAAATTTGAAGTTGCTTGCTGATTTAGATTCAGATTTGGTGGCTCCTTTTGTGTAGGGCAGGGGTATAATTCATGGAGTTTTGAGTGAGCTGTTCAGTATGTAATTTTTTGTTGAGTTGATAAACATAGAGGTGATTGGTCGCTGCAATATTTAGCTTATTGTTCAGTTTTTGTTGATCCATTTGTTTGTAGATCTTGCATTCTTATTCGTAGTTTTAAGGGGCTTTTGTTCTTTTAAGCTGCCCAGGGTTTGTAGGAGTGTAGGCCTGCTTACCATGTCCTAAAATTGAACATATATACACACATAAAAATGTTTTTATAACTTTATACAATATAGTAAATCAAACACAATTTATTTAAATGTGATACAATATTCCTATTTCCAATGGTGGAAGCTTGAAAACACATAGAGTGATACGGTCGTACTATAGTGATACCCTAACTAGCAATGAACTTTGGATCTATTACTACTTCTAGGTTCCTACTATAATAGTGAAAAGACAAAATACATTATATTAGTACCTTGATTAGTTCCCTGTGACATTCTTATGAGTTGTCTAGAGTTATAATTTTTGCTAATGACACCATAATAATAATAATAATCTAATTTAAGGCCACATCCTAACGAGACTCCAAATTGATGTTTGAGACCCCCTCAATTGTGGGACAACAACAATTTGACTACTTACTCTATGGAGTTGTGCATACCATACATGCCTCTGAATTCGAACTTGTGAACTCCAAGGAGGAAGCACATGTTCTTAATCGTTAGGCTCACTAAGAAACATATTTCCTCTTCAAAACTAAAGTCCATTGCAAGACAGAGACTAGAGCCTCAAATGAATGATAGGTGTCCTCCTACAAGGAAGTCCCATATTGATAACTTCCAAAGGGGTAGAAGGAGCAAAAAAAAGGGATACCTATTAAGTTCAAACATGAAAAGCCTTAGCATGTGTTTTCCATCCTCGATGCAAAAATCCATGTACACCAAATAATTGTAGTTGTCCTAGGCCTACTTGCATTAAGTAGCTTTAACTTCCTTTTCTATCTTGCAGCTATGGAGGCAAGGTGCCCTTTTTTCCTAGAAACTTATCTTCTTTTTAGGTCTTTTCCTATACCCAAGTTTCCTAGGAATGGAGGAAGGGTCAACAATTGGATTGCATTATTTTTTAAAGAGTTGGACTAATTTGAGTAGCCAAATAATTTGTGCTACCATTTGAGGAATTTTATCTTTTCTGTCACATCGACTTTCACTTAACCTAATATAATCTTTCAACAACCGAATCAAGATTGTACTGGCTCTTTGTGACGTGCAACATTATCACCGTGCAAGACAATTATTTTACATGTTGAATTATGATGTTAAATATGATGTGCATGCACTCAAATGCATTCTACAACCATTTGTGGATTGTTTGCCTAACAAAAATCTAAGACCAGTTGGTTAAGGAGAATGGAGCATGTTACAACAAAATATAGCACCCCCAAATGATGTAAAGTCCCTGTTGACCACCTATTTAAACTAGGTGTCAACATCATGTATCATGAAGATATGTACCTTGTAGTACGACAAGTTTGAGGACTTATGGTTCAGCAGGGCAATTCCCCCCCCAACACCTATTTATGTGTACATGGAATGTATGCTCCCCTATGTGGGATAATTTTGTAATATGTTGGCATGGGCCACATTTTAATAATTTAGTTTCCTAGGAATTTATCATTAGGGAATTCCTTTCATCGAGTGTTTTTTTCCCTCAGATAATTAATCTTGCTTTTCAACAATTTTAATTACTTTTGAGTTTTTCACTCAATAATCCTCCAAAGTGGTGAAAGGCGTTATAATGATTGAGCCCAGTGGGTGACTAAGGTCTAAATATGTTGTAAATTACCATTCTAGACATATCCTAGTGTCTTGCGGAATTCCGTTTTTTGATAGGATTTTTTAATAATTGAAATTTTTGATGAAAAATGTAAAAAATTGGTCCTTAGGGATTTAGTATAGGGGTTTGAGTACTAAAAAAAAATGTCTTATGACCCCCTACACCCTTGTACCAAGTTTCAACTCAATTGGACAAGTTTTGCTAGGTCATTGTCCATGAGGAGTCAAAGTCAGTAAAAAATCAGTAAATAATTGGCCAAGTTAAAAAAACAAAAAAAATTGTAAAAGTGACTAAAGTCAAGAAAAGAAGGGGGAAATGTTTTCTAATTTATTTCCTAAGTTGGAAACGAGAAAATCCACTTAGAAGAACCCCCCTAAGTCAAGTTACCAACTTAAGTTGAGTCTCCCTAGTGAGAGGGGTGCCCCCCTTTTTCATGAACTTAGGGAAAACTAAAAATTAAAGATGGAGGAGGCCTCAAACCCTAAATTCACCCCCCTTAGAGCTTAGTCAAAGATTTAAACACAATAAAAGGGGTTTCCCCCCCTCACAAATCACCCCTCAAATATTAATTCATCCCAAAACCCTAAAAGTGCGCCCCCTTTGACTGGATCCTCCTCTTTTGGATGGGTGACACTTGTAACTCATCCAAGAGGGGTATCTCCTCTTTTCCTCCTTTAAAAGGAATCACTCTCTCTCATTTTGACATCAAATCTCACAACAACTCTATTAGGCCAAAATTTCTCCCATTCTCTCTTACTTTCTCCTCATTTTTCTCATGTAATCTTTCTGCAATATTGCAACCATTTTTTGAAGCAATAAAGTGAAGCTTTGGAGGATATATTGGTGTTCTCTTGGTGTATTATTGATGCTCTTTGGTTACTCTTGTATGGGTGTTTTCTCTTAGTTGACGTAATATTGTGAATTTTTTCTCACATTACTTGGAGAACCCTAAGCAAAGTATTTTGCTAGGGATAAATCTGTAGTAGTATTGCTATAGGTTTATCTGATTTACTTTTATTAGTGTTTGCAAAGTATTTTGTAGGCCTTTTAAAATATCTCACCTTCTTGCCTCATTGTGTAGCAAGGGTTTACAGATTTGCAGGTTGCCAAAACTTGGAGGAGAAACTCTAAAGATTTCATTTTATTTCACATAATTTTCTGATTTATTTTTCACATCTTATTTACTTATTTTCTGCATACATAATCATTTAAATCTTGCTAAAATATCAATTTCCATGTTCAGATTTTCATTGTAAAAATTTCTGTACATATGCTAACCCAAAGCTAACATGTTTAGGTGATTTTTAACATTTTCCAGCAAGCTTTGTTTGCTGTTTTATGTAGGTTTTCACCATTAAAAGGGGAGGTGCTGCCCAAATTTGGCCACTAAAAGCTCAAGAAAGCATCTACAAGCTTTGGTGCAAAACCCCTTTCTTTCTCTTGCTTTCTAAAGTCATTGTAAGAATCCCAAGAGAGTCTCTTGAGTTTGCATTCTCCATTTATTTTCCAAGTTCATAATCTATAATTTAGTTTTAAAATTTTGCCCATACCTTGCATGTGATTGGCTTTGCCATCGTTGCAAATTCATGCCGACTAGGATTAAAAGTAATTTTCTGATTTTTTGCATTAAATGTTTTACCCACCTTTGTCACAAAATCGGTAGGCTTTGTCCTCCACATTTTGCCAAAGTTGTGTAGCTAAGTTTGTTCATTGTTGTTTATTTTTATGCTATTTATTTATAGTTTTCCCACACCTTGCATGTGAGTGGATATGCCATCCTGTAATATCGTGCTGACTAGTGCTTAAATTTTTATTTTGACAAAGTAAATAAAATTTACCCCTCTGCCCCATATTCCCTCCCCCTGCACTTTGTAGATCTTGGGTAATAAGAAAGGGAAAATGATTGTGTGGTTAGTTTAATTAGGCACTCATTTCCCATTATTGTTTGGCCACTAAAATAAGGTGACTTGTGGAGGAGAAGGGGTCGAATCCGAGGACGGTTTCACATCACTAAGTGTCCTCCTTGTTGAGTGTCCAAGCACTTTGAACTTGACCTATGGAGCTAGGGGAGAACCTTGTTGTTCTCTTGTTGAGCACCCAACATTTCCTCTTGGCTAAGGGATAAATACTTGGGGTTGTTACATAGCTTAGGTTTGCTACATTTCAAATTTAATCCCCCCTAAGTCAAAGAGAGACCTAAAATTAATTAAAATCAACCTATTCACTTTTCACACCATTTACATTTCCTTGCAACTTCCATTTCAACAATTTATTTTCAAGTATTTACATTCTATTTATTTTCTGCAAGTTATTTACATTATTCTTTATTTCTTATTCAAGCGTTCTTTAATTCTTTGGGAAGTTGTTGTTTATATGTAAAGTTATTTTTGAACCATTGCGTGTATAAATTTGTTCTTTATTTCAAGTTGTAAAGATATCTTTTTGTGAATATATTTCAATAAGAGAATTTTGATAATCTTTAGGCACTGGTCTAAATTGTTGTAAAAGGTTTGCTTGTTATTAAAGAAACTACATATTGCATGGTTGATTGTCATTGGGTTGGGTTTCCCTAATCAACAAATTAATTAACTCCTAGAACTAGTAAAACCTTCAGATAGTTTAATAGGGTCTACCCCCCTTGACTTCCATAGGAGCGAGCCTAGACAGAAGGAGTCTAGATTGAGGTGACAGTGGGTCTAGACTCAGGTTTGTGCCTCCAAGGACACACCAAGTGGGTTCGATACTTATTCACATTTGTAGGTGTGTATTAAGCGGTAACAGTCCCAAGCATAAAGGGGCTAGTCTTGAGCAACCTAGGAAGGCTACCCACTGTCACCTCAATAGCTCTTCCTCTTTTTTTTGGTTGGCTCTTCTCCAACTCAAGAGGGATTCCCTAAAGATAGGTTTTCTAAGGCTATGGATTGGGGCTCTAGGTGATGCTTGAAGAGTAAGCCTTAACAAAACATGTGGTTGTAGAAGTGGTGAAAATATGAATGGTGTGAGAACAAAGAGGTGATGGAAAACCCCAAGACCAGTCTCTACCAAATCTTGGAAAAAATGGAGTAAAAAAGGCATGGATTTAAGAGGGCTAATGCATGAATGTGCAAGGAAAATAAAGGATTCTATGCATGCCACAAATCAACCTTAGCTTGCTGAAAATATAAGAAGAAAATTATCCTTGGAGAGCTAGGAGTTATATTCTAAAACAAAGCCACAAAGGTGATGTTATATTGGTTCAAGCAATAACCTATTTTGTTAGATAAAAGTTTAATATAAGAACGATGAACATAAGGGGGATTTAATCCTAACATTACAATTATCCATATGGTAGATTCTCCATTGCAAGGCCTTCATGATTAGTTACAAGGTTTTCCTACGAAAATAAACATGTGAAAGAATTGCAAAAATGTAACCTCACGTAAAATAGATACACTACCTCCAATCTTTCATCAAGATTTCCAAAATGATGTACAATGTAGCCCAATGAAAGAGCTCCTCAATCCTTGAATTCTCAACAACCATTACTGTTAGATTTTGAACACACCTAAAGTCTAGTCTAGGTTCTCAATAGTACACACATAAATCACACATTCTGAATTGTGAACGTAAACACACTGAGATGTCTAACAAATTAGCACAACATAAATTAAAACACCAACAATTAGATCATACACAATACCACATGAATTTAATTCCCAAATCACTTGGTATTCATTCAATACAATCTCAGAACAATGGGCTCTCGTACCAGGGAAAATGGCCCAATTTTCTTACATATAAAATGCCCCAAAACAAAGGAAAACATATACTGAAAAGATCCTAACAATATTCCTGAAACCCTCCCCGGTTTTTGTGCTCAACAAAGAATGGACTTGGTGGTGGCCTCTACACAGGCCCTAACCTTCTCTGTCCCTGTGGTTGAGTTATCAATGGAATGACTCTCCTTTTCTCCTCTTAACTATCCTTTTAAATAACTATCCCATCCATAAAACATGTCCCAAGACTACTGTGTCTAGGATCACTGTGACAACCCCAGAGTTTTCCATTTTTCCCTACAAGGTGAGGCTCCTAAACCTTGCAGATGCCCTTTTCCTTGCAGGTTGAGCCTCCTAAACCCTGCGACTGCCCTTTTTCTTGTAGGTCGAGCCTACTAAACACCGCAATTTCCCTTAACACCTACCCAAAACACTTGCGACTGGGCTCTTTTGGCTGCCGACTACCTCAAGCCTGAGGCATGCTGCCCAAACTCCCTCTGAACTGCAAAACTAAGGCGTACTCGGTCCTCTCCATCATTGGATCAAGTCACACAACCTATCTCCAAGAAATTAACATCACATTCACTCTTAGAAGTCCTTCACTCAAAATCAACATTAAATTAGGTTTTCTTAAGCATCTCACAAACCCATAAGGCCCATCAACAAGCCCATGAAGCCCATGATCAAGCCCACAAAACCCCACACCTCACACAAAGGATTTTTATAAGGAAAAATCACAATGTGAGTGTCAATAATGGCTCCCACATGCTCGACACCTAGGCTAATGTGGGAATACCTCATGATGCTACAAAAACATCAACATTACCTCTTAGCGAGGGAGGTATTCCATCCACCATCACCAAGAAGTAACTCTATCTCCCACACTGGAAGTGACTCTGCCTCCCACAATGGATCCCCTACCATAGCTTCTCCCTCTAACACAGAAGAAAATCCTCTTGTATGACTTGGACCCTTCTTGGAAGACACTCTGCTCCTAGAAGGCACTCACTTATGAGCATCCTACATGGTCATCGCAACCCAAGACACATTTTTGACAGTATTGGAAGAATCCTTTCTCCCATTTGAACTTGAAGGTTGGATTCCTCTAGACGACTAAATCTCCTTCTGAACTTCTCTCCCTAACTCCCAGAACCACCCCTGGGTTTGAGCTAGGTCCACTGGGTTGGAGAAGTGCATTTCTCTTCTAGAACACAACTTTGAACCTTGTATGCTCAATCGATGAGACTACGAGCATGATACACCTAAGTTTCGGTACCCAAAACACATTCTGAACTCACAACACGCCACCTTACTCCATTTTGAATGGTACAATCCTGACTCCTTTCACCACATGCAAACTTTGATCACCAATCCTCACATGAAGATTAGAATCCCATTTAGTCATGCTCTCGAACACTTCTCGTGTCCCTGTCATATGCTTGTGTAATGTCCCCCTCCTCTTGATAGGGGCTTGGAGAGACTCAGTAGTCTAGACGTCCCCTCTATACTATAGTCTCATGAGAAAAAAGGGGACTAAGAGGCACCAAAGTAATCACTATGGGGCTAAATGTTATATTATTAAAGTGACTTTTAAAAAAAGGGAAATTTAAGTTAAGTGATTAATATGAGGAAAAGTGAAGAAAATAACTTTAGAATCCAAACAAATAATTTAAGTGAAAATTAGACACTGGAGTATAAAAGAAAAAGGAGGGAGCCTCACTCCACACTCTGGTCATTTTTACACTTTACACCTTGAGATTTTCAGCTTAGATGTTTTCAGGGTTTTGGGAGAACAAACCCTAGAGACCAACAAGGAGGTGAAAGATCCATTTGTTCTTGGTCCAAGCTTGGTCAAGGAGGTGAAATATTCCTCCCTCACCATTCTATTCAGCCACATATTAATTTCTATAGTGGAAAAGAGAGATAGGGTGCAGATTGGAAGGTTTTCTGTAGGAGGGGCACACTGTTTAGAGGAGATCAATTCGATTTGAGGAGGGAGATCTGAGGCAAAACTCTTCACTGGTGGGTTTTCTAGGTCCAGAGCGCCATTCCTCATATTCTATTGCAGGGTTTCTCCCTCTTATTATTTTATTATGGCCATGGAGTGAATTTCTGAAGAGGGGCACACTGTCCATTGAGGATACAGTGAGTTGGAGGGATAGATATGAAGTTTTGATTGAGGGATCTCTTCATATGCACTATACATTCCCTGATCTACTATTTGTCAAAATTTTGCAAGGGTTCAACAACCATTTTCAAGGAAGCCAAAATTCTTAGCTTGCTTCAGCCAGTTGGGGCGCATCACAACCAGATTTGAAGGTGCCAAGTCTTCAAGGGAAATAAATTGATCTTGTATTGACTTGTAGGCTATTGTTGAAGGTCTAGGAGGTCTCACTTCTCTATATTATTGTATATTGGTGGCATATCCAGCCCAAAATTCTTTATCTTGCTATATCATTCCAAATCTGTAGATCTTATGTATGGAGGTCATCTTATTATCTAAATAAAGGTCAGATATGAAGTTGTTGCTCATTCTCTTGTGTTGTCTCTCTTGTATATTTATATTTCATATGTTGTTATGTTATATTCATCATTCATATGCTTTAAAACCCAATAAAACACTTCCAACACAATTTTGAAAGAAACCTGCAAAACAAACAAGCAAAATCCTACAAACAGATAAGAAAAAAAACACCTAAGTTCCTAGTGAATCCGCTTGGGAACATTACAGTGGAATCAGAGTGCAAATCCTCCTAGATTGTGGGGATTAGCGCATGCCTAAAATCAGGGGTATCTATATGGGAAGGCATATAAGACAAGCTGAGAAACCTAAAGCAGAAATGGGTGAATAAGAGGATGACAGTGAGCAAGGAGTTCCACAAGATCTAGTATGGGTGGCTAAGGAATTAAAAAAATCCATAGACAATACCCAGTTCGCCCTACAACCTCACTTACATGAAACACATGAAACTATGCGCAGAGGACAGAGTGAGATCAAGGAGGATTTGGAAATAATTAAAACCAACCTGGAGAAGATTGCACTTCTCCTCATGTAGATGAATCATGGTAAGGGTGGTCCAAATAATAGTGGAAACAATGAGGTCAGTGGATCACAACGGGGAACTAGGCATCATACAGAGACTAATCATCATTTACATACTGAGGGACATAACTTATTTGGGGGAGCAACTTCTAGGGGGCCAACTAGAAACAAAGCTACACCTAGACCCTACATGCCCACTTTCCTTGAAGCGCAACAACAAGATAATTACTTTCCAGAGGTAGAATATAACTTTGAGGAGTATGCAACATTGAGTGCATGATTTAGTAGACATGTCACATTGGATAAGTACTGTGGTATAAAGTATAGGGGCAGGCCTAGGAGCTATCGAAATGGGAAACAATGAGTTAGAGCGTAGAGCAGGGACGATGGAGATCCCTACCTTTGATGGGTCATCCAAGACCTCTGTGCATGCTTGGGTTCAGAAGTTGGATTCCTATTTGTAGCTCAACCCCATGAGAGAACTAGATGCTATTAATTTTTCCACTATCTACTTGGAAGGAAAGGCCCATGACTCGTGGTACCGTGGCATGAATACCTTGGGACATAATTACATTACATCTTACTCAAAATTCACACAGAGGCTTATTGACAGGTTTAACCAAGGAGATCCAAAGCTACATTTTTGTGAACTCACTCAACTAAGGCAGACATGGTCAATAGAAACCTTTATAGAGGAGTTCCAGAGGGTACCTGTAATGGTACCAAATGTGTCACAACCTAGGTTATTGATGCTTTTCTCTGAGGGGTTGATGGAACCCCTACGAGGTTGGGTTAAGGTTTTCAAGCCCAACAACCTACACGAGGCTATATAGAAGACCAAGGATTTGATGGGATTAACAACAAAGACTGCCACCACTAACCCAAGGAGTGAAGGATCAAAGATGAATGAATAAAGGTAAGGGAAGGATGGATGAAGCCACTAGGAGAGAGTTAAGGAGAAAACAACTATGTTTTACATGCAAAGAACCATGGGAGCCAGGGCATAGATGTATGGGAAAGGGAAAGTTTCACTATATTGAGGTGGTTTTCGATAATGAGGAGGAAGATGAGGTTGGACATATTCAAAATATAGAGGCCAATCAACCAATAGAAGAAAATGTGCAGAATGAAGGAGGAGATGAAGCAGATCTTGGTTAATTAGGGGATAAGAAGATCACTATTGCATCCATTAGCGGGGTCCCTTTTATCGCACAATTTGTACTTGCCCAAAATTCCAAGGCAAGTGGATACAAAATTGGCGTAATTGGGAATAACCTATCCCTGTCACCTTAATAGGAGATCCCTTTCTATTTAGGAGTATGTCAAGACTACCCCAGGGGAGACGTCCCCGATTACCTGGGGGTTTGAGAACGCTAAGGAAAGTAATCACAAGGAAACCCTTCCCCTTTCACAGATCACTCAAATCAAAGGGTTCTTTATGTCTTATAGAGATGAAGCAAATAAAAAATATTGTGTACCTGCCCATAACAAGACAACAAGGCAAAAGGGGGCACTTTCCAAGTACCAAAATGATTGTTAGTGCTGCATAAGACAATGAATCTTCAAAAAGTAAGCTAGTTGATATGAATTTGCAGAGATACAATAGTTTATAACAACAATTAATATTTTATAACAACTACAAGAATTATGCCTTAAAAGTGCTTGAAAATAACAAGAAGAAATAACTTTAACCTAGTTGAATGATAAAAGCTTGTTACAAGCAAGTTTGGCAATGTCTACTAGAAAAATAGGTCACTTTTGTAGAGAATTTTCTGCAGTTAGATGGCTGTAGAAATATTTTGAAGCAATAGCAAATTCTAATGGTCAAAAGTGCAAGGAAACACCATACAAAGTTAACACTCACCTAGTAGATTGACTAGCAATTATCACAATTGAGTTTTGAATGAGTTAAGTGCAAGTTATGTAGGCAAATGTATCAAATCAATGTATGTTTGTATGGCTGTAGAAATGTTTTTCAACAGAAGGAAGTTATCTAAGAAGTTAGTCTAGTTTAGGGTTAGCAAATGTTAGTAAAAGCTTCAAGGATAAAAGTTTGAGTGTTTGTTTGATGAATCAACACTTGCAAGTGGTAGACTAGTGCCTTTTTAGGGTAATCGAGTCAATAATGGCAGCGGAAAATCTTAGAGGAAAAATAGCAATGATAATGTTATGTCAAAGGGATGTATAGGATAAGAAAGGTGTTGGTATCCCAAGGCCTAAAAAATCCAACTCTTAGAGATAATTGCTAGAAAGTAACAAGGGTTAGGCCCTAGCGATTTCTCTTTTCCTTGAACAAATTGTAATAAAATATGAAAATGGGCATGGAAGTAGGGTTACTAGAGTGCTAAAATGGTAGGGATCTAGTATCTACTTCAATATACATTCCTTTCAAGAAATTTTAACAAGTGGAAGATTATAGAGAAAAATATAGTAACATATGTCTTTCTCCTAGGGTTTCAAGCAAGCAATTTTATAATCTTTAGACATGAAACAAGTAAATTAAACATAAGAATTCATTCAAAATAAATAAATGCATATTTTCCACTTAATTCACCAAGAATAATCAAGCATAAACCCTAGTTGAAGATCCTCCACATGAAAATTTGCCAAAATACACCAAGAAATGCCTCCTCCAAGAAGTGCGCACCACTAGATTTTAGCCAATAACCCTCAAAGAGGGCCGAATTTCAGATCACCACTTGTGTGATGAGTGAATGATAAAAAAAATATGAGAGTTTTATTTCTTATTTATACAATATCAATGACCTTTAATTATTTTTTAGGTCATAAAAGGCAAACATGGCCAAATTACATCAAAAATCTCGTTTTTACATAAATTCAATAATTAAAACCCTAATTTCACTTTTAGGGATGAGGTCATGCCCGTCTAGGGAGACGTTAGACCCACAACATGGAATGCTAGGCCTCAAATGCAAAATGCTTGGCCTCCAGAGGCCTCAAATGCTACCACACGTGCCAACTAGCACCAAACCGTCCTCATAAATGCCAAACCCTAATTGGATGACGTCAAGGGTCAACATGATGATGTCAGTGGCCTTCAAGGGACAATTTAATGGTGGAAGGGAAATCTCCCCCTAGGTCTAGGCATGCGAGAGTGTCTCAGGGAAAATGCCCTTCTTTCTTCTTGATGGGTCACAACATCCATCTGTTGGGCTTTCAACCGCATTGAGCTTCGAGATAAGCATCTCCCCATATGTACCTATCCACCAAGCATGGTCCTGTAGCAAACAAATTATTCCCTCCATGATATCATAAGTCATAGGGATCATAGCAATGTCAATCACATCCAATAATAAAATTACCCAAACATGTGCATCAAAACCCCCTTTACCCAGACAAATGCTCAAAGACGTTATGCATTTTAACAAGTCAGTTTTGGAGAGGGTATTAGGATGTACTATTGGGATAATCCTCCTCAATTTTGGGGTGTTTCCCAGGTGAATACCAATATAGGTAATGTAAGTGTGTAAAATGGTGCAGGGGGAATGTTTGGGCAAAGGGTGCAGTGATAACAGGGAAATGTAGATATTTCCTGTGGGTGCCTCTGTAGAGGGTGAGCTGCACCTAGTCATGGATGCCATTGTTTCCTATCCCATTCAATGCATTTTATTCTTTGTCTTATTGCTTTTTATTTTCAAGAGAATAGTTGCGGGACACTGTCATGGCGTGGTGACTAGTGGTGACAACGTTACCCACAATCACTTCATGAAAATGAGAAGGATGACTCGTGATGAGACCCCCTTTCCCTTGGTTATGCCACCAAGAGCCACTACCCTAGTTTGGCGACCAAATAGATGGTAGTTTCATACCGCTACATGCCCATGGACCTAATAGGCCGACTCATGATGAGACCTCCCATCCACCAACTAGAACTTGAGTTTTATTTTATCTTATGGGTCCCCTTTTCTTACTGAGAAGCCTCTTATTGATTTCTTGGGAATCCTTGGGCGAATCATTTCAAAGGTTTTATTTTGGATCTTAACTCTTTCCAGCTGCTTTTACCCTCTAGGCCTTTAGCCCCTTCTTCCCACAAGGCAAGGTACAACCCTTACTAGTGTGGCAAACCCAATGCTTGAACCAAGGTAGGGGAAGATGAGAGGGATAATGATGAAAACATGGTAAGTATGGAAGGTATGGACAATGAACTTTCATAGACCCACCCAGTGGCAACTCATCCTAAAGGAGAACCAACTTACTAGGGAATTTTGTCACCCCTCAGGTATGTGTTGGAAGATTGGTTGTTGTCATTGATGTCAACCCTAGTCATGGGTTTTGGACTGCAATATTGATAAAGGTATTTGGACATGAAGGAAAATGCACATGCATATACAACACCCATGAATAGATAGTATACATCATGTTTTTTATGGTGGTATGTGGCACACCATGTGGATCCTCATGGCTGAGGAGAAATGAATTTTTGAAGATGACAAAGTGAATTGAAGAAGGAAGTACA
>SNQJ01S0057096.1:14680-27216 GCA_010110895.2 Picea sitchensis
AGATAGGAGCTTGCCTCATAGTTGAGGGTTTCCCCAAATCAAAAGGTTTCCCTCTAGTTGAAGATTGAACTCCAGTGAAGGGTACAGAAGAACTCCCCATTTGTAAAGTTGGAGATGTGGGTTGAGTATCTTGTGTAATTGTGGTTGTATGAACAATTTAACTGTTGGCGATATGAATGATGGGATGACCAAGTAAATCACTGGGTGTGTAAATATGTGGGATTAGTGAAGAAGGAATATTACCCGGCCTATGTGTGGAGAGAGATGTACTCGCAAGTGGTTGTTTCAGATTAAAATGGGTCACAGATGTTCCCAGTAAAGAATTAGCACCAAAAATAGTGATTTGTGCTAGTGTGACTTTCTCTAGGTCCATTGGGGGAATCCATATTCCATCTATGTAATCGTAAGATAACATATTGGTTGAACTTGTCGGTAAATGATAAGAAGAATAAGCATCAAGAAATAACATGGATGGTTGTTCAAAAAGTAGTGGGCCAAGTAGATCAATTAAAGGGGGATTTACGTAAGGTACAACACCTTCTACGAAGGTTGTGACTGGTTCTTATGCGTGTTGGCCACTTCCAAGAGCTAAACTCCTAGTTTCAGAAGTTTTTTATTTGACCATTCCTTCGTTAGAAGACTATATTAAGGTTCTTGAACCTTAGGATCCAAACCTTCATTTTGTGAGATCTTCAAAGCCCTTGATCAACCATGGTGAAATTAAAATAACAATCCTTAAGGCCAACTACGAACTCTGAAATCACACACCCCTAAAAATATCTACAGGTAATCAAGCAAACAAATATTATGTAAAAGGATCTTTTGAAGACGGGATGTCAAGACGTCAACAAAGATATGAGNAAATTAAAATAACAATCCTTAAGGCCAACTACGAACTCTGAAATCACACACCCCTAAAAATATCTACAGGTAATCAAGCAAACAAATATTATGTAAAAGGATCTTTTGAAGACGGGATGTCAAGACGTCAACAAAGATATGAGAAGCAGTTACCCTGACCTCCACGTAACAAACCTTCTCAGTGAAAGAAACCCTCACTTCGTGAGGTCACCGTTCAAGGGTATTTAAACTGTGATGCAACATCTACCCCAGGTACCGTGGGAATCCCCCCATAGTCACCTCTATAGATACCTAGGAAAGGTCACTAAGGTTACCAACTCATAGTCAGCCCCCAGGACTGAATGTATCGACAGGATAACAAAATCCGAAGCTCTTCCAAAGTTCTAAAGGAAAGTGGACCAACAAAACTCTTGAGGACCTCGAACGGATTCGAGATTCACGAAGCACCAAGACCAAATAAACTAGTAACACTCAAGAAAAAAACCCAATATACACTCTTTCCACTACGATTGGCCAAACTTTGGAGGGGTAGTGTTCGCTTCTCTTTTGCACGTGACCTCGTGTTTAGCCCTTTTGTTAGAGGGGGTTCCTAGCTATTCCTATACAACAATTGAATTTTTTCCCTCTTTAGTGTTCTACAGTCTTGTTTAGTAATCTTGGACAATTTAGTCACTTTTCCTAGTCCAAAGATTCTAACCCTATTCTATTGTTGGTGTACTATAAACCAAAAAATGTCTAGTTGATTTTATTAGTGCACTGGTTGATTTTAATGGCTTTCGTTACTTAGAAAGGTCCACAAATATTAAACAATTTATGTGTGAGACTTGACTCTAATAGAATGCAAAAAGAATGAAATCCAAACATTTCTTTTCAATGAATTCTATCTACGAGAAGGAGAAGAGTTCTTTTCTTCTTAATATAAACAAGCACTCAATATCATGCAACTTTTAAATTTTCCTCTTAAATGAAGACAAGAATGATGCCAAACTATCAAATAAATGTTTCTGAAATCCTAAAGCAAATACAAGACTAGCTCTTTCAAAACATGTACCAAAACAAAAATTCTAAGAATGGAAACGTTTCTCTTTGTTTGGCTACATATGCAATGAAATCTCTTCAAATGAAAAACTTTTATGCTTGCTTACTTTCAACTAGGATGAACGAAATCCATTTTTGACACAAAGGAACATGAAGAAAAAAGAAACCAAATAAAGTGAACTCAAAAGTTTGATGAGAACTAAAAGAATTCAAGTGTGAGAAAACTTTTTTCAATCAAGGACTCAAAATTGTAAAACAGAAAGGAAATCATTGTTTGAAAACTTCGAAAAATGAGCAGCAAGAATCAAGATTCCAATTTCCAATTCCAAATCAATGAAAACGACTTCAAAATGAGTTTTGAAATCAGGATAACAAGAGTTTGGAAACCTTCATGATGAGGATCAAACCACTTGTAAGACATAATTTGACCAAAGGATCGGGTTAGCCCAAGGAAACAATGCTCATTTCAAAATTTTGAAGGACTTTTAAGCTCAAAATAGGCAAGAAAATTTGGTGATCATAATTCTTTCAATCAAACAAATTCATAACCAATTTCTGAGAACTCTAATGCAAATATTTGAGTGAAAAATATGAAGACAAGAAAGAAAAATGAGTTGAAAAGTGACCGAGGAAGGAGATCAATGCTCTTGTAATGAGGTAGATAGGGCACTGAACAGGGGTCCACACTCCTCAGGACACTACCAGGAAGCATTGATAAGGGTTTTCACTACTCTTTGGGTCACTATGGAGGATCGTTGATGCCCGGAAGTGGTTGAAACAACACCAAATTTTTCCCATATTCAACAGAAAGAAAGAAGAGTTCAAATAACAAGAAACAACATCAAAAATATAAAAGGAAAATCAATATTCAAAGGTTAAAACCCTAGGAACAGTCAATCCCTGATGATGTTGCCAATTTTCTGTTACAAAATATTTCCCCTGCGAACAGGGGAAATCTCGCTTGGATATCTAGACCCCTATTGTCCAAGACAGAAAAAAAAAACAAATGGACACTAACATTCCTTTATATCTATTATTTATGTCTATAGGAAGATAAGATAGAAGAAATAAGTGTGACTTACTCCTTTTCAATGGTTGTCTTTGCTAATCTTCAATCTTTGGTTTTGTTGTCCAAGCTTCTATCACGATGAAGAAAGTATGCAAGGAAAATAACAACACCTTCTACTCCTACAATATATATAGGCATACATGTATAAACAATAGTATGAAGGAAATAGGACAAGTTATATTAATGGAGAAACATGGTGAAGTACTTACAAACCAACGTTGACGTTGTAGTAGATCCTCCAAGATCTCTAGTCCAACCCTTGCCTGAATGTGTCAAGATCATAATGATGATGCATTGATGAATTCTCATCACAAGATAAAAGGTTTGACACTTTGAAATCATTTCTCCCCCTTCACCTTGGAATTCACTCATTATATAGGAGTTGGAGGCTTAACCACCATGGAGAAGATCACTCATTAGCTCCACTAAATTGGGATCTCCAAGATTTTTAGGGAGAAAATACCTTTGTTTTTAGATTTCTATGGTGAGGAGTTTCGAAGTTATTTGTCGGATAATCCACAGTTGGTGTCATTTTTTTCATCGACGTTTCGAATACGAATTAGGAT
The DNA here is from genome assembly GCA_010110895.2 of Picea sitchensis. NCBI lineage: Eukaryota > Viridiplantae > Streptophyta > Pinopsida > Pinales > Pinaceae > Picea > Picea sitchensis. Next base: position 18,215 of record SNQJ01S0057096.1, read on the forward strand.
TCATCATCAGGACTAATCGTCAATTGATAGCTTGCTGATCTTGGTCAATTAATTTATTAATTTAGTTTAATTTATTATTTAGTTTAATTTTTGTTTGAGAAAATATCTCTCAAGGATTTTAGGGAGAAAATATCTCTCAAGTATTTTAGAGAGGAAATATCTCTCAAGATCCATCAAATTAGGATATTGTTTTGAGAAAATATCTCAACCATCCATGAGACTCTCAACTTCTCCTTGAGACTAGGAAACTAGATGTGAGGTGGATTCTCACACTAAACTAATTTCCTTTTTTCAATAAAAATGAATAATACTTGTGCGCATAGTATTTTGACGTTCATATGATAAATTTATCCCCCAACATGTATAGGGATAATGAAAAACACTACCTCACTTAAGTGTGACAAATCCACACTTAAAAGTGTGGGAATTTGGTGTGTAACAATGTTTCCTCCCCCCTGATTCATCAACAAATGTATCCCAATTTTGCAGAATATTGACCACCATATTGATGGTAAACCCATGCTAATTCATCATAAATGTATGACAAATATATATGTGCTCTCTGAAGTTTAGAAGTAAATCTAAACCAATCTTGAGACCATGTATCCTCTAAGGCCAGATTCAAAGTTGTGAACCAATTATGTGCCCAAATGGTTGACACCTCCATGTTTGCAACATGATTCAAAGTACATAGGCCTTTCAACCGTAGGGCGACTATAAGTTCTTCTGTCGGGATTATTCTTTCTCCACAATTTACTATAATATTTGAGCCTATTCTCACTTTTGTGCTATTTTCGACCTTCCAAGCAAGGTATTTATTGATCACAAAAAAATTCTATGAAAAATCCATACATTGTGTTGATGCATTTGGAGCGTGCTTGCTTATTTGACGAATCCAATCCACCACAGAGAGCAGGGAAATATATTTGGCCATAAGAATATGTCTCTAAATGATCTCTTTCATCAACAAGACCCATAATGAATTGGCTAGTAGTTCCTTACCAAACATAACCATGTCCTTTAGTCCCTATCCTCCCATATATTTGGGCTTTAATAAGATTTTCCAATTTGCGAGGTGTGGCCCCTTGTAATCCAGACTACCTTTCCAAAGGTAGTTGAAACAAATCTTCTTTATTCGAATAAGGATGCCTTTTGGAATCTGAGTCATGAGATGCTACAAGACAGGAATCACCTCCAATACTGACTTGATAAGTACTAATATTCCTCCTCTAGAAATCCAACGATTACACCACATGTTTACTTTGTGCTCCACCTTTGAGACAAGCCATCACCAATTTGCAACTCCATACTTGTTTGGCTTGATGGAAAATCCAATATATTTAAATTGTACTTTGTCTCTTTAAGTTGATATGGGAACAAGGTGGAGAATAAGGCCTGATTCTATTCCTTGAGAGTTGGTGGGTAAATAGTTGATTTCCTTTCATTAACGAACATCCTTGTGGATGCAATGAATGGGGACAAAATATTTTTTAAAACCATACAATCTGCAACAACACATTGACAAAATATTAAAACATCATCAAATAAAAGATGTGTGAATGCAATCAAAATCCCAAAAATAACACCCTAGAAGGATTTCATCCTTATCGCTTCAATCAACACCTGACTGAGGAATTCCATTACCAACATGTATAGATAGGAGGACAATGCTCACCCTTTCCTGAGTCTTCAACCTGATCTAAAAAAGAAGGATGTTGCAACATTGATCAATATTGCAAAGAATGTTGTAGTTACACATGTCAAGATCCAATTAATGACCTGTAGCTTAGAAAAAATATGCAACAACAAGAGTCGAAGATATTGTTGATCCTAAATTATGCACATGACTGCTAAAGGGCAGAGCTAGGCCACCTCACGTTATGAATGGTTGGTTTTTTTTATTTATGGGTTAGTTAGAGGGTTGGTTTACCAAGACATGAGCATAGTTTCGTTGGCCAAATGACATGGACAAGAGTTATCCTTGGATGGTGGCACACTAAGGACAGATAAGTGAGACTGTAAAGGTAAAAAACAAAGAAAAACAACAAACCATTCAATGAATAATTTGTTGCCAGAAGTTTAAATCTTAAAATGTCATTTCAAGCATTAAACATGTATCAAAAACATAGTTATTACCACAGGTTGCAACAAAAACAAATCTTCATCAAAGCATATTTGTTATCACAGGTTGCATATTAATAAAGACAAGTTATACAGTAGCTGAAGGAAAAGAAATGTACTTTGCACAAATCAAAATTGTATTCAAGATAAGAAACATATATGTATTTGCACACAAACACACTGTCATCAATAGTATCTTTACCATGTAGAGAGCTTTAATCCATGCGCAAAATGGGTCCAACCAGTTGTTGTATTGACCTTTTTCTCCCAAAAAAATTGAACCCTTATAACATACAAATAATTCCTATTTATCACATATGTGAAGGCCCTTGACTAGTGTGGAACTGAGGTTTCTCTCTACACATCGGCTGTAAAAAAACTTATTAAATTAACTAAAACACATGTTGGAGTCTGTTAATTAATACTTTGAGCTTGACTTAATAAAAAATGAGTGGTTCTTATCACACAAAAAATACCACGTATTATGCTTTAAACTAAAAGAGTCTTGAACTAAACAATTAAAAACTGCTACTGGCAATGAAAATATATTGATACATGAGTTGGAATGAATTGAGATTTGACAATAAATCACTAGGAATGACAGAACTAAGTAATGCGTTTAGTAGTGGCATGCATGCGCATTGTTTGAGGCCACTAGAGATAACTGAATATGTTGGCAGTGAAAAAAGAAAATCATCTAGCATTTTCCGAGAGTCTCTGATATTCTTTCTATAGTTTGGATTATAGCTTCTCGAGTTCCCTAGTTGTGGCATCCTTTTCAAACTTTAAAATATGTCATTAACATAGATAAGCCACTCCAAGAATTCGACATCCGGGAGTTTTGGAGCGCAAAATATTCATATCTCTCAGAGGCCCAGAGTCATTAACCACCACTTATGTTAATTAACCCGAGATTAGGAATTTAATCATTAAATATTTTGGGAGTTCGAGACTGTGAATGTTGAGTTTGAGAATCTCCTAGAGTGAAAATGTTACGGAGTGACATGGCAGTTCGGGACCCACTTCGGTTGTTCGGGGCTACGACACTTCAGGGGTTTGGAGAAATATGCTCGATTTGAGTTGAAATCTCCCAGAATGCTAATCTCCTTGAGTCATAACCACATTTATCTTAATTAACCCTGGATTTATCCTTTAATCATTTTGCGTTTTGGGAGTTTCTAGACTACAACTCTTCGATGTTCGGGGGTTTTTTTTTGCTGTGAATTGAAATCTCTCGAATACTATGTGGCGGCATTATGTGAATTGTTAATGTGTCACAGAAAGAAGGATGACATGTGTCACCTAGAATGGGGCAAATGGCGTGCTAAAAATGCTTGAAATGAGTGCCACATGTCAGCGACCAATGGATGCCACATGTCACTCCGAATGAATGCTACGTGTCAGCATAGATGAGTGCTACGTGTCTCCGGCTCTTCGAGGTTCAGGGCTTTAAAACACAAAGTATGTATAACTCCTGCAGGATCGGACTAGCAGGGTGATGTGGCACTTTGGGACTTCGACTCTTTGGCTCTTCAGAAGTTTCTGAATGTAGAGTATGGATATCTCCCGGGAAACTGACCTCACGGAGTGACATGATAGTTTAGGGCGCTGGCCTTCGACACTCTTGGAAACTATGATAACTCTCGATCAAAATCTCCCAGAGGAAATTTCCCTGAGATGACGTGGTCGTTGTGACGTCACTAACAATGACGTATCATGAAAAGAAGGGTGACACATGTCACTTGGAATAGTATAGATAACATACCCAAATATGCTTGAAGTGAGTGCCACATGTCATGATAGGAATGTGCCATGTTTCATGAGAAAAGAGTGCCACATGTCTTTGACTCTTCGGCACTTTGGCTGATGTGGCCATGATGTCAGTGTCGCTGATGTGGCACCGAAGTTTCTGCATTCAGGACATTTTGAGTGTTTTTCTTGGAAATCCTCGGAGGATGATCGTCGAAGCGATGTGGCGGTTCGACGTTCAGGAGTTTTTGACAAAGATGATCTTGAACTTTTTGGTGCCAAAGTCACGGTGTGTATTTTATGTAACTCTTGCCATTAAACCTTGCACGATTTTTGGAACCCCGAATATGCGAGAGCCATTGATCTGATCGGCCTGTTGGATCTCCACTGTTGAAATTTAAATTGTTTGTTTTCACAATCCAGGCCCGAAAATGACTGTTGTGAATTGTTGTGTTATGTTTTGCAGAAGCTTACTATGCATACAAAGGATTTGGTGGTCCTGGATGTCTCCTGCACACACAAAATACTTGGTGGACCTACTCCACACTCAATCAATGGAAAACATGATGACAAGTATTTTGAACCAAATCACGACATGCAATTATCCTTCAAGGAAATAGAAATAATTTGCGTAAAGAATCAATAAATAAAGATAATGATAAAAAACCAAATCATTTAGAGAGGGAAATCGACTTAACCAACCAGAAGAGGAATGATTTTGATGAAGGAATAGGGAAAAGAGGTAGGACAAGCAAGGGTGCAGACTTAGGTCTCAACATTGGCTCCAACTGGGGATAGCACTTCCCTGTGAGGTGCTTGAGAACAGTATATCAATGCCTTGGAATTAAATAACTTTCTCCCACCTTCCTTCTCTTACCTTTGTTTCTGTCTGCAATCCATGTATATCTGCTACTGTCTCTCAACCACAAATCTTATTGAACTTATAACTGCAACTACACCCCAATGCCTTTGTTGGGCTATGGATTCTTTATTCACAAGAAAACTAAGTAATCAAAAATGAAAAAGGAAAGAAACTATGGTACAAGAGGGACCTTCCCTCAGTCTTTCAAGAAAAATAAAGTTTCAGGAAGCGTCCATTTACTGGGCCTTCTAAAATTTCAGTATCATCCAGATTGTGTAAGATAAATGTGTTATTTCCCATAACCTCAACCACCTTAAAAGGACCAAACCAGAGGTTATCGAACTTATCATGTCTATATTTTTCTTCCCTTCTGGCAGCCCACCTCAATACCAGGTCTCCTTCTCAAAATATCTCCTTCTTGGTTTTCTTGTCAAAGTCCAATTTGCTCTTACTATGGTATGCTTTAGTGATCAGACTAAGTGCTTCCCTTTTCTGTTGAACCTCTATAATTTGAAATATTCTCCTTTGGATATCATTTGGCTCCCCCATTTCTTCCTGTAGGAATTTTAAAATGGGTAGACCGAGTTGAGTGGGGAATACATCATCTATCCCATAAACTAGATGAAATGGTGAGGTTCCCAAGGATCTCTTGGTGTTGATCTTATCATCCCACAAGGAATACTTAAGTTTAGAGTCCCAAGATTTCTTGTTTTCAGTCAACAATTTCTTGATGATCCTGATGAAATTCTTGTTTGATGACTCGGCCAGCCCATTCCCCTGAGGATAACAGGGCATGGAAAGTATCAAGGTGATGTTATGGTTGTCACAAAAGTTGATCATGGCTTTGGACTTGAATTCCTAGGCATTGTCTATTATAAGATTTCTAGGGAAACTGAACTTGGCAAAGATATTGGTTCACAAAAAGTTCATAATCACTTTTTCATTATTATTCCTAGTGGGCACAACTTCGATCCATTTGGTAAAGTAGTTAGTGGCAGTGAGGCTCCAATTATGTTGCCCACTGGAGGGTGGATTTATCTCAACAATGAAATCTAATCCCCATTGCTAAAAGGGGACATTGGTAGTGATAGGTTTCAATGGCAGTGAGAGTAACTTTTTCTTGCCTCAAAACTTTTGACATTCATTGAATGCCCTTATTGTAGTGAATACATCAGAGAAAAAGGTGGGCCAGTAGTACCCTACCCTTAGGATCTTGAGGGTTGTAGCTTTCAAACACTGGTGTCCTCCACAAAATCTCTTGTGCATATCTGTTATGACTTGCTTAGCTTCATTTTCATCAAGATACTTTAATAGGATGCTAGTAGGATCCCTCCAATACAGGTTCTGATTTAAAATGTAGAATTTTATAGCTTTTAATTTGAGAGATCTAGCCCTCGTCTTCCTCAAATCTGGTGGGAATTCTAGGTGTTGCAGAAAGAAAATAATATCTCGGTACCAAGGTGAAGAAGAGTATTTTTCGAGTACTTTCATGTTTTCTTTTCCAGACTATGTCATGGGTGCATCGGATTGGGTGAACGTCTGATGCAATTCCAGCACCTTACAATTTGATTTTGATAAAAACTTGGAAAGTCCTTGTCCCTTGATCAGCTTGGTGGGATTTATGTGCAGTTCATACTCCAACAACTTGACAATCCATTTCCCTATTTTCCCTTCACTATCTTGTTGGACCATAATCTCTTTGACACTTCTGCTAGGAACATAGGTTGTTATGTTATATTGTAACACATACACCCTGAAGGTTTTCAATGCTTTGACCAATGCATAGGCATGCTTTTCTAATATTTCATACTTCAGCTCATCATCTCAGAGGGCTTTGCTGAAAAAGGCTATGGGTTGTTCATGCCCTTCTTGATTATTTTTGTAGTAGCACAACAACAATGGTTTCCTCGGACGTGAAGGAAAAGATAAAGAATTATTTGGCATAGTCAAGGCTAACTAATACAGGGGCTTCAACCAAAGCTTGTTTGATCCTGTGGAATGTTGATTTTTCCTTCTGTGACCACTTGATAGCAACATCTTTCTTCAACATGTTGGTGATAGGCCTTATGATTTCAGCAAAGTTTATCATAAAGCGCCTCAAGAAATTTATCCTACCTATAAAAGACTGAATGGCTTTCTTGTTTCTGGGAATTTCAATTTTTTGAATGGCCTCCACTCTCTTAGGGTCTATTTTTATACCTCTTTTTGATATGATGTGGCCTAGGAGTTTACCTTATGACATAGAAAAGTGGGACCTCTTGGGATTCAAAGAAATCCCATACCTTCTGCATTTTCGGAAGATCTACTTAAGGTGTTGTAAATGCTCATCATCTGATTTGGAGAAAATGGTGATGTCATTCAAATATATAACCATAAATTTGTCTTTATCCCCCACAAAAGCTACATCCATAGCCCTCTGAAAGGTGGCCCCTGCATTCATTAGCCCAAAGGGAATTTTGTCGTACATAAATGTCCCCCAAGGGGTGGTGAATGTTTTTTTTCCTTTGTCTTCTTCACATATTGCTATCTCATTATAACTAGAGTACCCATCCAACAAGGAAATTATGTGGGCATCTACTACCCTTTGAAAAATATGGTCCATCTTGGGCAGGGGGTAATTGTCCTTTAGAGAACACTGGTTGAGATTTCGAAAATCAACACACAAGCATATTTCCCTACTCTTTTTTCTCACAGGTACCAAGTTGGCCACCTAGTTTGAGTACCTTAAAGGAACAATAATTCTGGCATCAAGAATTTTTTTCAACTCTTTTTCAATTATGGACATCAACATGGGATTAAATTTCCTGATCTTCTGTCTGAATGACTTAGAACCAACCTTCAGAGGGATCTTGTGTTGGATGATTTCAGTGTCAAATGTCTTCAAATCCTCATACAACCATGAAAAAATATCAACAAAATTTTCGTGAGGTTGGCATACCTGTCTTTATGTTCTAGAGGTAGTGCCTTGGAAAGTTTGACTATTTTGGGATTTTCAGAGGTCCCAATATTGCAGTCCATCACTTACTCTTCTTGTTTTTTTATGGTAGCTCCTCTGGAGACATCATGAATATCAAATAACCTTTCCAGTGGCACTAGACCCCTAGGGATTTGGTTCATTTTAAGTTCCACAATGTTGTGTCCAAACACTTAGTTCAGTAGATGAGATGTTTGTTGATTATCTTATTCATCATCTTCACCTTCTTGATCTAAAGAGATACTGAAGAATTCTTATGTGGTCTGCATAAATATTTGCAGCTTCAGGTCATCACTAAAGACCTGCAAGTGCTTGATGTTGTCTAGTATGGTTGTCATGTGTCTGAATTCCACCTGATACTCGATATTTGGGACAATGGGATGTCTAAAGGTGATGATAGTCAATGCCAAAGAATTTGCCTTCTGATTTGTCTCTCTAGGAATGAAGGAGATATCAAATGCCAGAAAGAAGTTATCAACTAGGTCCCACACCTCGTTCCTATATTGTTTGAGCCTCTATTGCTTATCTTAATAGATGTTTTTCACTTGATTGATGATTAACTCAAAATCACCAAAAACTTCCAAACTGCCAATGGCCATGTCTTTAGCAGCCCTCGATCATAGCACTAGAGCTTCATACTCAGCTATATTGTTAGTAGTCTTGAATTCCATCTTATAAGAGATTTTTATGACCTCCTGCATAGGGGAAATGAGGACTATAACATCCCCAGGACCTTCTTTTGATGAAGATCCATCGAAATACATCTTCCACACTTTGTTCTGTTGATTTGTCAAAGCCTGATTTTTGCATTTGCTAACTATAATTTCTAGTTCCTCACCATTTAGATGAAAAACAAAAGAGCCAATCTCATCCTCAACAACATAAATTGGGTGATTTCTTGGACTTTGATGGTCGCCAACAATATAGGCCAATATGACCTCCCTGTATAGACTTTTGTGCTCTCCTCCAAACTCATGGATGGTGGCATATGTGAGGTCCATTTTTAATGATCCTCCAACCTTCTTGGCCCATGTCCTGGACAAATGCATATCAAACTTAGGGGGAATTTTACCCACAACGATGTCCATCACTACACTTTTCATGGGTAAATATGCCAAAGTAACCATGTTAAGCCCTAATATTGGCTCATTATCCATTAATTGGGGCATATTATATTAGTAATGTTATTTTATTTATGTCGGATTTAGGCCATTAGTTGTAATTATACCTCCTAGTCTCCTATATATACCAAGGAGACATTTTTATTTTGAATCATCTTGTACTTGAACATTTAAG
>SNQJ01S0057097.1:0-11275 GCA_010110895.2 Picea sitchensis
AAATAATGGGATTTATCTTTGAGTTTTAAATTGAATGATAAAATGCATAGATTGCTTCCAGATTTATCTTGTTGTAATCATGTATAATTATGAGATCACAGGTTTATGTTTGTGTTTCATTTTCTGTCATTAAAACCTAAGCTATCAATACATGTTCTGAATTTATTTAAAACAGTCATAAGGTTCATTGCAGATTTCTCTCTTGGACATGGCAGTTGGATGTTCACCACTCATGCAGATGCTTGGATACACCTCACTAATTCATTGACAGGATAGCTTCTTTGTATTTTTTTGTCATTTACATATCATTGAAACTAGAATGTATGGTTCATCTTTGACTATCCACATGTTCATGTTTAATTAAATTTTTTTTGCAAGATTCTTTAAATTTATAAAAAAAAAAACAATAAATATTTTTATGTGCTTTCTTTATCTGCTTCCTAGAAGCAATCATTTTTCACATTGATTTTCGTAAGTTTCGATTAAAACTTGCAGCTTGTAAATCATGTAAATAAACAAGACTTGTATATCTTCTGCTTAAATACAACTACTACAGTTACATTAGAACATATGTACATATATATATATATATAGTGTTTAGTAATTAGTTAGTTATTTCAGCTCTTTTATTTATTTTATTTGTTTCTTCTAGGACCTTTAGATTAGCCAACGGAGCCATTAAACCCGTTAGAACGAGTTATACCAAACGGCTTGGGTTAATTATACAACCCCGAACCGAACTCGCTCTTCCAGTTGACGGACGGTCAATTTCGCCCGTCAACAAAGATATAAAAGACAAAGTGGTGATTCAAGCTTGTTCCATCATGTTTTGTTTAAGATTTTGTTGATACACCACTTGTCCATCGTGGGTGACTATTGGGAAAATTTCTTGATAAGGAATCATTTTTCCCAGACTCTTCCTACGACAAACCCTAGCTTAGATGAGCCATTGATTAAAAACCAGTCTAATTTTTCAATTGATATGCCAGACTCTACCAACAGAAACCCTCTAGACATCGGGATGTCGAGTAAGTCTTTACCTACAGGATTTTCTGAGCAAGGGAATCATAAGTTGAAGGTTATTAATCCTTTTGTTCCTAAAATTGAAGTTATCCCAACTGTTATTATTAACCCAGATGTTGAAAAACCTCATGAAGGAATAACAAAGAAATGCACAGACTTAGGGTTCAAAAACAAAAGGGCAGGTCGCCAAATTTTGAGAAAGCTCAGGAACCGATCTAACACTCGTCTGAGATCGATCGGTCCAATCGAGATCAATGAGTGTTCGGACCCTGAGATCGAAGAGTTCCTCGTTCTTGAAGACCCAGATTTGCAAGGTTACATGAAGAAATTCATTACTCCTACTAAACCCTACGACTTTGTGACAAATTTTCCACCGTGCCTCAACGGTAAGGAGGGGTTCTCTGGTATCAGGTATGATCAAAAGAAGATAATAGATAAGGTGGATACACCCATGTTTGACAGTGCACTCCATAGAAATGCCATTCCTCCTGTACATGTCTCTCCTTTGGTGTTTTTTGGAATTTATCCACCATCCCAACAACTTGCTTGACATCAGGTCTGGAAGTTGTTACATAGTGAAAACTCTCAATCATTGATCTGTAGTGTTTTGGATCTACATCTTTGGACTCATCTTCCTTGCTTAGTTTGCATCCAACTATCATAGGTGTACTAACAAGTTTGCAATCCTCTAACTAGAATCTCTTAAGCATATCTTTAACATACTTAAATTGATGGATAAAGACTCCTCTTTTGGACTGTATTATTTGTAATCCAAGAAAGAAATTCAGTTCACCAAGCAAATACATTTCAAATTCTTGTTGCATCATCCTAGCAAAGTCCTTACTCGTTTTTTCATCATCACTACCAAATATAATATCCTCAACATATACTTCCACAATAATCATGTTATTACCATCAATTTTACAGTAAAGATTGTTGTCTGTTGATCCCCTTTAAGGCCTTGTTTTTGTAAGTAAGAATCTAGCCTTGCATACCATGCTCTGGGTGCTTGTTTTAGCCCATAGAGTGTTTTCTTTAATTTACAAGCATAGTCTCATTTGTTAGTTAATTGAAACCCTTCTAGTTTCTCAATATAGACTTCCTCTTCTAAGTTTACGTTGAGAAATGATGACTTGACATCTATTTGGTACACTTTAAATTTTTTGTAGCTGAAGAAAGCTAGGAACATCCTAATTACCTCCAATTTGGCCACAGGTGCAAAGGTTTCTTCATAGTTTACCCCTTCAACTTAAGCATACCCTTTATAGACCAATATGGCTTTGTTCGTGATTACTTTCCCATTCTCATTCATCTTGATTTTATACACCCATTTAGTTCCAATGACATTTTTGTTTTTTGGTCTTGGAACTAGTTCCCAAGTTTGATTTTTTTCAATTTAGTCCAATTATTCATTCATAGATTTGACCCAACTCTCATATTTACATGCATCTTTGATTGATATGGGTTCAATATGTGACAACAATGCTATTTTTGTTTGATACAATAGTTGTCTTCTTGTGTGCACTCCATCATTCATATCTCCAATAATCAATTCTTCAAGATGATTCTTTTGAGTCATTCTTGAGGGTGTCTTTGTGTCTCTTCTTGGGAATTCCTCTCTTATCTCTTCTTGAATATCTTCTTCGTCTTCACTCGTATGCATATCATCATCTTCCCTTTCTTTATTAACTTCTACTTCTTCTACTTGTGTGTCAATTGTCTCATCGTCATCTTCATCTTCACTTTCAAGTATAGTCTTTTGATTTTTTATTCTTAATGTTTTTAGGTCATCCACCTTGACATCTGCACTCTCAACAATCTTATGTGATCTAATATTGTAGCATCTCTATGCCTTTTCATTAGAAGCATATCCAATAAAAATACCTTCATCAGATATGGCATCAAATTTTCCAAGATTCTCATCAAGTCTTTTGATGTAGCATTTACTTCCAAATACCTTGAAGTATTTTACCGATGGAGCTCTTCCAAACCATAGTTCATAGGGAGTCTTATCACTATTAACTCTAAGCTGACCTCTGTTCAATATGTATACTGTTGTGCTTATAGCTTCCCTCCAATATCCATCAGACAAGTTTTCTTCATTAAGCATAGTCCTTGCAGCCTCCTGAACTATTTTATTCTTTCTCTCAGCAATCTCGTTTTGTTGACGTGTTTGTTGGCACAGGGGAAGACCCGGGGTTCAACGCTAAAACAATGCACCAACAAAACCCTAACTACCGGCCCTTTCGACAACATCTATGAAGCAAATGAAGTCTCACCTGAGGTAGAGGTCGGGGTGGTTGTAGGACTTAGATGTCTGCAACCTTAGCTGGGACACAGATGTGTGATTCTAACATTTAACAAAGCACTCAATAGTTATACTTATCAATATCCAATTCTTAGTTACAGCGCAGTTAAACCCTAATTATAGCACAACGTAGTATCCAACCATATCTAGCATCTAATAGCTCTTAGCATGACGAAACAGATCAAGTATTAACAAATTCAACACTAAGCATATGTATATCAGTCAGATATAACATCCATCAATATTATTAAGCACTTAAGCATTGACAAATCATTCATCTATATTAAATCACTAAGCACATTAACATATAATCACATCAACACATTGCAAAAAGCATAGCAACACAACATATATGTGGTTCACCCCCCCCTTGGGGCTACGTCCACCAACTCTTCTTCTCTTCTATTATCTTATGTTAATCAGTTACATGCACAGAACCTCAAAAACCCTACTCTGCATAGGACATGAGATCTGCGCACTTCGCTAGATCCTCCTTCCCCGAGTTAGGTTCAACACAAAGCACCCTCTTGATCTCTTACAGTCCCTTTCACTTAGCCTTACCAGTCTTACATAGTATGAACAGAGCACTTACAATCCTTCGATCACATAGATCGATCACTAGCACTTAGCACATTGGCCTAACATCACATAGATGCCCCTCCTTACATTTCCTAGACATCTATTTTTACTTTACAAAATAAGCCTAAACATGGGTAAACCCATGGGCCGACATCCCATACCCATAACATAATCCCAAAACCCAAAAATCCCTAAAAAGGGGCTGATATCCTGCGATCTCCTCTTCATCTTGCACTCTGTCTTCGAAAACCTGTCGAAGTCCCAAAAAAAGGTCAATCATGACAAAGTATCCTCAAAACTTGGTCAAGGGCCAACAGGCCCGCAACACTCACCTGTGACTCGTCCTGAGTCACTCTAATCTGATTAGTTCTGCTTCAAAAGTATCGATCTTAGCTCGAGCTTCTTCGACTTTTTGTTGTGCTACGGCCTCCTATTCAATGAATTCTTGGATAAATGCCTCGTTCATGGGTCCTTCTAGGCGTTGTTCAGCTGCAGTGACAACTTGCTCCAGTTCTGCTCCTTGGCCTTCGATCTCTATGAATAGTTGATAAGCCTCATCTTGTATAGGTTGGAGCCTCTGAGTTACTTCCATGAATCTTCTCTGAATAGTATGAACCTACTATTGGGAAGTGCGTTGCTCCTGGGATCGCTTCATTCTTTCTACAGTTGACAGGGGCTTCAATTGCGCATGTATTGTCTCTACTTGATACTTCTCTTCCTGGAGCTGTGACTCTAGGGCCTTCAATTCTGGATTCTCAGTGAGTTGCTCATAATTATAGGCACTACGATCACTGAGTTTCTTACATTCCATGGCAAGATCCTTTATTCTCTCAACTGCACTCCTGGAAGTCGCTTCTCTTTGATCTCTTACGTCCTGTGGAGTGTTGGGCACTGTATGGAGCTCTAAATCTGTTATTCTTTGTTGTAGTTGTTGGATGGCTTATGCGAGCTGCTCTACTTGATGCTCAACCCAGTCTTTTTCCTGTGGCTCGTAGCCTGTCACAAAGCGAAGTGCTTTGTTGACTGCTTCTTTTACCTTGAGTTTCCCTGTGAGCAATTGTTCCTTTTCTTGTTGCATTTGTTCTTTCTCCTCATCAAACTTTGTCTGGAGTGCAATCTTCTCCTGCTCTACAACTCGGCGTTGTTCTACAAGTACTCCTTGAACTTGCTTCAAAGCCTGGGTGGATTGTTTTATTTCTTCTTGTGCTCGTTGAAGGCAATATTCAATTGCATCTGCTAGTTGGCAGAGTCGGGCTGGCTCATCTCCCAACTCTTGTTATCCCAATGGCAGGGGCGCAGTGGAGACTTTTGTACCCCTCGAAGTTCAACCTCAATTCTATCGTACATTTACTCCTTCTTAGCTTCTTGTTTCTCCGTGATTTTCAATGAAGCATCATTTAGAGCTTCTATGATGAAGTCAAAGTCATCAGGAGTAAGTGTAGTCTGCATCTTGGTCACAGTGGTTCTTGATTTCTTCCGAGGAGAAGGTTTCGGGGGAGAAACCTTCCTCTTCTTCAAGGGGTCAACCTCATATCTAGGTGGTGTTACTTCACCTTTCGTTTGTTCATCTTCTTTGTCCTTCATCTCTTCTACATCACCATAACCTCCTCGCTCAGGTGATATGGAAGCAGTCTTCCCTGAGGCGCTGCTTAAATCTTGGACCTCCTCAATCTTCTTTCTTCTGCTGGTTCCAGGTGTGTCCTGTTCTTTGTGAGTGGTCTCCAGGTTGTCTAGTTCAGGATCATACATCTCTGCAAGGTCAGCGGGGATAAGGAGATCTACATACCAATCCTTAGTGATCTCATCTAGGTCCTCTTCCGTAAGCTTGTAGTACGATTGCAGTTTCTCCATATGTTCATCATCTCGTGCTATAATGTAAATGAAATGTTGATCTGCATTGAACTTCATCAGGGGTCGGAATCTCTGTAAGGTGTTTGGAGTCATGCGAGGCTCAACTTCGATGGCTCTCTTCAGCTGAAGGTAGTATGTATGAAAAACAGTGTTCGACTGCCACTGTTTGTTCATATCACTTGAGTACCAAAGTGTAGCGAACTTCGCAACAAGCGACTCAAATGGCTCGTCGTCCGGGAAGGTTGCACCTTTCGAAATCTCCCAAGAAACAAAGGTTATAAGGATCAGGAGCCAACTGAAATGAAACTCGTAACCTTTATCTCGTGCTTCACGACAGTCTAGTTCAAGCTGGTTGACTAGGTACTTCACCCAGTTCATCTGTAAGCCTGCTACACATTTCCCCATGAGGTCAACGAAAAATCCCGTGACCTGTGTGGGTCGGTTCTTACGTAACATCTTTCCAGCTATTAACTGACATGCTAGGTGGACTACGCCATTCTGGATGGAGGCTACCTTGTAGCCTCATGTCCCCTTCTCGACATCGTCGTATGTGTCCTTAATATTTTGTGCTAGCGCACAATCTGTGGCCTTTCCTGGGTAGAACTCTTGTGGGTCAGGTCTTTGCATACTCAACCCTGTGATCCTATGGATCAACGTCGGATCGACTATAATATGGAGGTCTAGCCATAAATATCCACCATGGTAACACGACAGTAGCATCTTGAAACAGGCGTTGACTTCCTGATGCCTTCCAAAGTGGGGGATTTTCATGAAATTTAGCAAGGTGGACTATGCAAGGTTCATTGTCCACGGCTGGGGGATTATCTTTGAGTTCTTTCCCTTTGTCTTGGTCAAGTACTTATACGGGGCGAGCATATTGTAGTTTTTGCGATCTCTGAGGTTGAAGTCACTGAACTTCAACGTTGTGATCTTATATTGTTGTGCGTGAACTGTGTGTATCCCCTTCGGGAGGTACGCAGTAATGATGGTGTAATTGAATTCACTTGGCACAATACTCGACTCACTACCCCGGCCAGAGGTGGGATGTAATCGGGAAATATGGATGAGATCAGCTTCGCATTGGCTAGGTCATCTCTGTGTTTAGTTCTATTTTCTACTGATGGTCGGGATGATCTGGCTCTGCGAGTAGTTGACGCAAAGGCTTGCAGTCCTCTTGTTGATGATTCTTGAATACTTGCATACATCGCTCTTTCAGACATTACCCTTTCAGTCATTAGGTCAATAAGAACTACCTCGACAATTTTCTCTGCAGCGCTAAGCTTGTCCAACATGCACGCTCGTGGTTGAATGTCTTGAGTTCGGAGACTAACGGGTTAACGCAACAGGATATATGGCACTAACACGCTGATCACTGTGTGAAATCAACTATGTTGCAGGATCAAATTCACGGTTAGCAAAAGTGTTCTCGGTGTGTGGCGCGACGGGATAAATAGATACTTGGTAACGGATCTCTTACAACGGGTAAGAAGCCTTCATTAACTCAGTTATGTCTATTACGGCGCATTCCTAACGGTCTGGTGGCAAGTTGTCTGACCATTAATGCCTTTCTTCTCGTTCGAGGCATCAGTCTAACAGATATATTTCTCCCAACGGTTATATTGCTTCGCCATGGCTAAGTGCCATGTGACATTGTTCTAATATTCCGTCGAAGCTCCAATTTTGTAAATTTCCCTTCTATGAAGTTCCCTCAGGAATCTTCTGTAACTTTTCAATCTTAGCTCTCTTCTTACTTAGTTTTCTAGCCTTCTTTTCGGTGAGCTTCGTCTCGGAATTCCTTTTTCCATTCTGGTTCTTATCTTCTTTTGGCAGAGTAACTTCGCACTGGTGGGATTCCTTCCTAGAAATCAAGGGTAATACTTCATCTGTACCTAGAATAGGTATTGCAATCTTCTCGGAGTCCTCTGGTATTCTTGCAACTTTGACATCCAATTCTCCGGTTTCAAATGGTTTCGATCTGTTCTTTTGTTCTTTAATCAAGTGTGTGATCTTCCTAGTCATGAAATCTTTTAACTCTTGCTTCTTCTTCTCTAAGACTTATTTTTCTTTCCTTCTAGCCTGATATTTTTCAATCCAAGGTTTTCCGAGCAACATAGTAAATGGGGCGTTGTCCTCAATAAATTTAACAACTTTGAATTATTCCTCTGTCGAAGTTCCATTGGCACTCATAGATACCTAGGTAATCTTCCCACATAGGTTTATCAGCTTTCCTCTCAATAGTCCTATTCCTCCTAATGAAGGAATCATAGAAGGGCTTCCTATAGCTTCCCAAGTTCTTTATGTCATGATATTCACCTGTTTCTCCTCATCCAGAACACAGTCAATGTCGAAGTCTCCTATTCTTACTTCAATACATTCTTTTTCTTTGAATATCTCTGATAAACTGATATGTCGGTGGTCATTCAGAGTTCTTTGCATCTGCAGTAATATTTTCTTTGATCCTTTCTGGGGTTCTGTCATAATCTCAGTTTCTGGATCTGCCTTCAGGTTTTCTTGGTTCATATTCATTCTTTCAACCTTAGCAATCATTCTAGGGAAATCTGATACTTTATGGTCCATAGCTTTGCAACAGAGGCAACTAGACCTCTTTCCAAGGAATTCTTTATCTATATGTCCTGGTCTTCTGCAACTGTAACAAAGGGTTAATCCTCTCTTTCTCTTAAATGATCCCCAACCTTTCCTCTACTACGCGCTAGGATCATAGTAGCTAACCTGCAAAAAAATATTTCTAGGATCCTGCATCCATTCGTTAATCCAAACATTCTTTCTATGCATAGGTATAATATATCTTTCACTATTCTTATCAGATCTATTCATATCAAGTCTTCTTTCTTCTATCAGTTCCCTAGTTTTCAAGCTAGGATAAATTTTTATAAACATACCTAGATCCATACTTTAGAAACAAAAATTTTCCACTAATCTTATCTTCAACAAAGCACAAAGCTTCTAGATCTTAAAACTTTTCATTATTCTTACCTTTATCAGAGCACAAAGCGTTCATATCGTACCTCTTTTCTTCAGATCAGACTTCTTTTCTTTAGCACAGAGCTTCACAAACCAAGTAGAGTACTGTGTGCTAGAGCGACAGATCTACGCAGAGAGCTTTCACAATTTTAGGTCAGATCTTTTCACAAAGATTCTTCTTTCTCAGTTCCTAGCAATCACAGTTTCAGTCCTAGCAACGGAACCATTTGTTGGCACAGGGGCAGACCCAAGGTTCAACACTACAACATCCCACCAACAAAACCATAACTACCGGCCCTTTCGGAAACACCTGCGAAGAAGATGAAGTCTCACCCGAGGTAGAGGGAGGGGTGGTTGTAGGACTCAGATGTATGAAACCTTAGCTGGGACACAGATCTGTGATTCTAACATTTAACAGAGCACTCAACAATTATACTTATCAATATTCAGTTCTTAGTTACATCGCAGTTAAACCCTAATTATATCACATCGCAATATCCAACCAGATCTAGCATCTAACAACTCTTAGCATGAAGAAACAGATCAGGTCTTAACAGATTCGACACTAAGCATATGTATATCAGTCAGATATAACATCCATCCATATTATTAAGCACTTAAGCATTGACGGATCATTCATCCATATTAAAGCACTAAGCACATTAACATATAAGCACATCAACACATTTCACAAAGCAAAGAAACACAACATATATGTGGTTCACCCCCCCTTGGGGATACGTCCACCAACTCTTCTTCTCTTCTATTATCTTATGTTAATCAGTTACATGCACAGAGCCTAAAAAACCCTACTCCACATAGGACATGAGATATGTGCACTTCGCTAGATCCTCCTTCCCCGAGTTAGATTCAGCACAAAGCCCCCTCTCGATCTCTTACAATCCCTTGCACTTAGCCTTACCAGTATTACATAGTATGCACAGAGCACTTACAATCCTTCGATCACATAGATCGATCACTTGAACTTAGCACATTGTCATAACATCACATAGATTCCCCTCCTTAAATTGCCTAGACATCTATTTATACTTTACAAAATAGGCCTAAACATGGGTAAACCCATGGGATGACATCCCATACCCATTACATAATCCCAAAACCAAAAAAACCCTAAAAAGGGGTCGAGATCCCGCGATCTCCTCTTCATATTGCGCTCTGTCTTCGACAGCCTGTCGAAGTCCCAAAAATAGGTCAATCATGACCAAGTATCCTCAAAACTTGGTCAAGGGCCAACAATGTTCTGGAAGCAGAGAATTGTCTTTTTATTCCATGGGTTTCACAGAGGAGATCAAACTCTTTTGAGGCGAACTCACCACCATTTTCTAATCTAAGACATTTGATCTTTGTCTCCTTTTCATTTTCAACAAGGGTTTTAAAGTCTTTGAATTTGTTAAGTGTTTCTGATTTTTCTTTGAGAAAACATATCCAACCCATTCTAGTAAAATCATCAATGAACAACATAAAGTAAGAATCTCCTTGCAAACTCTTGGTCCTTGTAGGTCCACATAGGTCAGTTTGAACAAGCTCTAAAGGTTTTGATGTTGAGTATTCTTTTGCCTTGAACCTTATTCTAGTTTTCTTCCCTAGTTGATAGTGTCTACACATAGTATTTGAGGGCTTTATGACCTTTGGCAAGTTTCTTACTGCACCAAGATTGTTGACTTTTACTAGATTTTCAAATTTAATATGCCCCAACCTTCTATGCCATAGCCAACTTTCATCTACTAGATTCATATGAAATTCCTCATTCAGTTTTACATCTACTATATACACATTTTTGGGAGTTCTAGGAGCAGTACCAACCATTTTTCCTGTGTCTTCTCTCCTAATCTCACATTTCTGGGAATCAAAGATGCAAAAGTGCCCCTGATCACAGGTTTGGCTGACACTAAATAGGCTAGGTTTCTTTTTTTCAACAAGCAACACATTATTGGCTTTGTCTTTTCCCAAAGTCACAGTGCCTTTCCCAAGTATGTTACCTGAAGCATTGTCACCAAATGTAACTTTACCTTTTTGTTTCTTTAAGTTCAAAAACTTTTCTTTGTTTCCTGTCATATGTTTTGAGCACCCACTTTCAACATACCATATATCTTCTTTATCTTGGGTTTTTAAGGCAATAAGACATTCCTTCTTTGGTGTTTTTTCTTTCCAAAGGTTCTTTTGCTCTCTAATGAATCTTGGTTGTTCTGAGGCTTCCATTAATTTTCAATTACTGGCCTTATGTCCATAGTTATGGCATCTGAAGCATTCTAGGTCCACTTCTTGTAGAGGTGCAAAGGAGTTATAGTTTATGATTTTCACTTGATTTGTTAAGCCCTAATATTGGCTCATTACCCCTTAATTTGGGCATATTATATTAGTAATTTTGTTTTATTTATGTCGTTTTTAGGCCATTAGTTGTAATTATACCTCCTAGTCTCCTATATATACCAAGGAGACATTTTCATTTTGAATCATCTTGTACTTGAACATTTAAGTGGGGTAAAAGGAGGTTGCCCCCTCGAAGAGGCT
>SNQJ01S0057097.1:11285-31129 GCA_010110895.2 Picea sitchensis
ATTTTGAATCATCTTGTACTTGAACATTTAAGTGGGGTAAAAGGAGGTTGCCCCCTCGAAGAGGCTTATTATCTAAAATTATCTCTTTTTCAAGGTGTTGAGTACTTTTCCTGAGGTTTTTCTATGCTATATTGATGTTTGGTAAAAGGAGGTTTCCCCCTCGAAGAGGCTTATTATCTGAAATTATCTCTTTTTCAAGGCGTTGAGTACTTTTCCTGAGGTTTTTCTATGCTATATTGATGTTTGGTTCTTAACATGATTTACTGCTTGGTTATCTCTACGGTTATAGTTTTTAACCCTCAAATTGTTCCTTCTATATTCTCTACCATTCATAGCGTTGTGTCTGAAATTAGAGCATGCAAAGAAATAGCCAAAGAAAATGCGAGGATACTTGGTTTGATAGAACTTCTTTGGTATTGCCTTATCTTCCTTCTTGATGGGTGGAAGTGATCCTCTGGAGTTTTGTTCATTTCTTGTCTTCTCTTCATTTTTATTCTTGAATGTACTGAGTAGAGTATCTGCATAAGATTTTGAATTAACTTGGCTTTCTTCTTGTGAATATCCTATTCCATTTTTATTACCTGAATACCTTTGTGTGGTAATAATCTTATCTAATATTTTAGAACTATTTTCATATTTTGTTTGAATGAGTTTTCCATCCAGTTCTTTTCTCAAGTGAACTATTTCTTCCTCCATTCTTTCACAGGTTGTTTGTTTTTCTTTAAGAGACTTTTCCAGACTTTCTTTGATCCTATTTGCTTCTAGGATTTGGTTTTTTAGGTTGCTCATGAGTTTCTCCATCTCCTTTTCTTTATGTCATGTTTTTTCTTTTTGTTCAACTACAAAAATTTTCTGCTGTCTATATCTGGTTTTGTATTTTCTTAATTCATCCAAGGCATTGAGAAGTTCTTCTTCCATATTAACTTATGCTTCATCTTCTAACTCTTTCTCATGTTTAATGTCTTGCATATCATTAGACTCTTCAATACCTAGAAAAATGACTTCATCATCATCACTGTCACTATACTCTGATGAACTGTTGTTTTCTTCTTTTGAGTAAAAGTTCTTTTTCCCTTTGTAAAACTTTTTCTTGTAGTTGGGTTTTTCATTTTTCTTGTATTGGTTGGTTTTGTTTTCTTCATCTTCATGGTCCTCCTTAGGATAGGGACACTTGGCTGCAAAATGGCCAACCTTGCCACAATTAAAAATTTTGAAAGGCAGCTTGCCTTTGCACCTCCCTGATCCTTTCTGAAGTTATTTAATGAAATTTGCTTCTTCCACATCAGATTCTTCATCATGGCTGGATTGAAGTTTATGCTTATGATTCTTTGTTTTCTTGAGTACATCGAAGGTTGCCTCTCCTTGTGAGTGAGTCTCGTGACCTAATATTAACTCATAGGTTGTGAGGATTCCATACAATTCATCCATGGTGAGTTTATCTAGATTATCTCGATCTTCAAGAGAGGACACTTTAGGATTGTATAGAATAGGTAGTGTTCTTAGTACTTTTTCAACTAGCTCATTGTGTGACACTTATACTCCCAATCCTCTTATTGCATTAACAATATTATCAATTCTTTCAAAGTACTCTGAGATATTCTCTTCATCCTTCATTTTCAGACCTTCATATTGTACTCTGAGAGTCTGGAGTTTAGCCCTCTTTACCTTGGAATCTCCTACATATATGGTTTCCAATTTATCCCAGAGTTGTTTTTCATTATTACAGTTTAGTACCTTAGCAAGGATTTTCTTACTTAGTCCAGCTTGTAGTGTGGTTAAATCCTTTGCATGGTCCCAAACATTTTTCTTGTGTTCTACTTCTGTGGGAGTGATTTTTGGAACATCATATCCCTTTTCCACTAATTTCCATACTTCCAGTCCAATGGACATCATATAGATTTTCATTCTAACACTCCAGAAGACATAGTCTTCACCATTAAATAGGGGGATTTTTGATGACATCTTCAACTTCTAATTCATTCTAATGTATATTCCTCTTCAAGTGATTTAAACCTTTTGTGAAGAGACCTGCTCTGATACCAATTGAAGGATCAGATCCTATCACTGAGGTGCATCCTGGGTGCATCCTGATCAGAATCAGTAACACAATAATTTTATCAATTTTCTTTTATTTATGCAAACAAAATTTTGACACAATATTTATCGTGGAACCCAAATAGGAAAAACCACAAACGCTTTTCTATTAACTGCAAAATTTGTTTTACATGTTACATAGAAGGAAGATATTCTTCATTTTCGATCAGCACCAACTGATCAGGATGCACCCACACCCTTATTCACCAACACCAACTGGTAGGAGGCTACAACCCCATGTTTAGTCAGCTACAACTGACAAGGAAGCACCAACTCCCTATGAAGGCACCAACCTGTCCTTGCACCACCCAACCACCCTTGATTTTCTGAATCTAGACAAACTTTTGTTTCAAGTCTTTTACTGCATCTCTCTCTGCTTCTCTGATTTAATATATTNCTTCCTTGTCAGTTGTAGCTGACTAGGAAGCACCAACTCCCTATGAAGGCACCAACCTGTCCTTGCACCACCCAACCACCCTTGATTTTCTGAATCTAGACAAACTTTTGTTTCAAGTCTTTTACTGCATCTCTCTCTGCTTCTCTGATTTAATATATTATCTGATTCAGACTGCAGAGACACACTTTCATCTCACCACTCTTTCTCGTTTATATATTCTTCAAAATGGAGTGAGTGTTATACATTGTGTCCCTTTATTTGGAGCAGCGCACCTCTTCGTTTAACTTAACCATAAACATTGTTTTAACATTTTTATCGTGAAGGATTTTCATAAATTGATCATAGATATGGATCAATTTCATCCTTTAAAATCGATCATGAATCTCTGTTATTTTCATAGAAACCGAATTATGTGGAGGTGCTTCCTTCAAACCATTACATGTGATCGAGCATTACAGAACCACGGGCTTACCAATTACAACAACATATTATATTTTATTTAAATATCTTATATCACATGACCAACGGCGGTGACCAGACGCTAGGCTTAACGAACGCTTGAGCGCTTATCAATTCAACGATCATGATTCAATCTTCTGATAAGATGGACGACTGACGGAACTTCTCCCTTCAGAACTTCAGGTTTTCAACTTTTAAAACCTTCAAATCAGATCGGACGGTTTATTTCACGGAAACAAATCAATGGTCAGATTTGATCCTTACACTCATCCTTTCATTGTTCAATCTGACGGCTCGAAATTAATCAAACGTTGAGATGGACGGCATTCAGAAATTCGGGATTTCAACTTTTCAAACTTACACTATCCTTCCATTTTACTATGATCAACGGTTGAGAATACACCTAAAGTGATCTTTCATATCAGACGACTCATATCCTTGCTGACGTGGTCTTCCACACGTCCTTATTGACGTGGTCTGCCACATATCATTGTTGACTTGATTTTCTAACGTGATCTCCCATATGTCCTTTGCTGACGTGTTCCGCCACATCTCCTTGCTGACGTGGTCTACCACATGTCCTTACTGACAAGGTTTGCTGACGTAATATGCCATATGTCTTTGTTGACCTGGTATGTCACATGTCGTCTTGAATCGGACGACTGAGACTTACTTCGGATGATCCGGCGGTCGAGAATTTATTTCGGCTCTCTCGGTCTCCGGGCTTTGGGAATTTCAAATCTCAAACTGGAAATTTGAAGTGATATTTTCCTGTAGCGTAACCTCCTCGCATATTTAGACCCAAAGTGAAAGATGTTTGTTCGATCAGGATCTTGGATCAACGGCTCGATTTGTCTACGGTGCTACTCTTCTATATTATCTTGTCCTTCCACTTAGAATGATCCAATGGCTGACGGACATTCGCATAAATGAGATCTCATATCTTACCTTTCTTATCATATCCTTCCACTCGAAAATGATCTGATGGCTGACGGGAATTCGGGTTTGATCAGACGACTGGAAGGTATTCGGATAATCAAATCCTCAACCCTTTAGCCCCACTTATCCTATCCTTCCACTTTAATATGATCTGATGGTCACGATCCTCCAATGGTCCTCAAGCCCACGATTACTCATATGACCGACGTCCGTAATATTTAGATGATCAACATGGTCAATTTCTTGATCGAACGGTTTTTTAGGCTTCTCACTCTGATCGGAGGGTTGTTGAGGCTTCTCACCCTGAGCTTACGCTTTTCCTTCCAAGATTTTATCTCTGCATTTGCTAACCCTCCTGAGATTTTATCATAGGAACATTGTTGATCCTATCATGATCAAAAATAATCACGAATTGCTTCAGCCTATATCTGCATTTGCTAACCCTCATGAGCTTCTATCATAGGAACATTTTTTATCCTATCGTGATCATCAATAATCACGAATTGCTTCAGCCTTAAGGTGATGTTCTTCTGTCGATTCTTAGTATACTTTTCTTCCTGAGATTAACCTTGTTTCTCTTCTTATTATGACTGTTGACATCAATGAAAACACATGAATGACAATATGTCCAACAATGGAGAGAGATGCATAGTCAGCCACTCTAGCACATGACGATGTGACACATGGCCTTTGGAGGCCCAACGAATTTCACCTAGACACTCAACGTCTCTCTTGGATGCCTAACATTACCCTTTAGGGCATGACATCATCCCTTAGGAGGATTTTAATTTAATGTTATTTCATTTTTGTAAAACGTAAAGACAAATTAGAGGGTCGGCCCTCTTTCTATTTTGTAGTTGACTTTTAAAGTGGAAAAATTAGGGTTAGATGACCTTGTATAAATAAAGGCCATTTCACTCTCATGTTATCATCATGTACTTGAGAATTACATACTCTCTTGGCTGAAAGTTTCACTCTGGATTATTTTACTTGTCTATTGGAGGAAAAGGCTAGGCATTATCTCTTGGATTCTTGTTTCTTGGTAATTTGGTGGAATATTCTTGATAAAGAAGGGTTTTCCATGCTATATCTTGGAATTGGTAAGGAATTTCTGCATAATTGTGTTGTTTCTTCTTGTTTCAAGGTTAATTTGTCTAAATCCTTGGAGGAATATAAGGGAATACACTCTCCATCAAGATCTACTTAGTTTTCATTGAAAAAAAATATTTTTCAAAGGTTGTTACAAGGAGTAAAAGGGCTTACACCTTTGTAGATTTACCTTGATAAAGTGTGTTTTATCTAGGGATTAAAAAGGCTTACACCCATAGAGAAGTAATAAACCCTAGTTCATAAACAACAAACCTCATAACCCAATAGATAAGGCACTAATATACTTGCATTGGAGATTGAATATTCATGCATTGGTATACATGATTTCTTGAGATATTGCAACTATTCAAGTTGGATTTAAGTCGTCACGCTTCAAGTTGTATTGTGCCCTAAGGGCGTCTATTTTAGCTAAGTGATCTCATTGTTGTAATAAAATTTATGATACATCCAATAGTTTTGCACCAAACTCATCCATATCGCACTCTTTGCTCACTTTTCTAACAATAAAATTCACTTGCAAGATGCCAGAATTAATCTACTAGTTAAATGATATTGTTTGGATGGGTTGTTTTCTGATTTTAGTGGATAGAACTTGTTGTAGAAAAAAATTTATACAACCATAAGTTTGTTACAAATCTTGCTGACAACACTAACTAAAAGCCCTTTAATTGTTATCAAATTCTTGTTTTAATCATTGGAAATCCATCAACTCATTACTATATTTGTTTCCAATATCTTGCACTTGATGTTGATGGTATAATTTGCAGCTATTATTATCATTTATTGCTGATATATATTTCCATACTACTTGAATTTGGGACAAAAAGGTTTTATTGTTGCATCCCCATTGGTTTGAGGCTTCTATTACTATATATTGTCTTGTTCTGGGTAGGTTTGACATTGTTTTGCGGGTACACTACCTTGCAAACTACTCACCATCTCACAAAACCAATTCTTAAGCCTCATTACCATCCTTGACTTTGACCTATAGGGGCATCCTTCATCTCTTTTCAATTTCCATTGCAATCCCCCTAGGGTCACCCGGGATTCCTCCCTTGTGGTGATTATATCATCACTAAAGTGAGGGGAGTGTTTATCTAAGGTGACAGTGGGTAAATAATCCCATAGTTATCACACCTTTGTGGTTTGGGTTGGGATTTTCCCAAACTACAATATGTGCGATAACGTTTTTGTCATCGTTGTTGTGGAGGATTTTGAATCATTTTCGACCCCTAACGACACTTGGAAATTCTATCCCAAATCCTTTTCCTGTAGCTTTCCTGGAGAATCCATTTGAGGAAATTTCCATTTTCAACTTTGATGAACTTCATAAGTTTATCTTAAGACTCCATTGAGGGAAGATACCCTCTTTAATTTTGATGAGCCTTGATCTCTTTGGAAATTCCATGGAGGTGTATTTCTAAGTAATGGAACCATGGAACCATGGCATATACATGATGTGTATCCTTCCCTTGATATCTAGGGTATTCCTAGGTATCCAAATCATTATCCTCTAGAGTGGAACTAGAGTTGTCCAAATTTTAATGGTGATCCAGCCTAGCGGTCACCTGTATTGTGAATTATATGAAATATGCTTCAACATTGAATGTATTACATGATGATATACTAATGTGATTGTTTGCAGAATCTATAAAGTTAAGACAAAATAAGTGGCTGATACATTCATACAATCCGAGCATACCTTCCTCGATAAGGCGTGTTGAACAATTGCTCGGGTGTTGGGGCCTAGCCACTCAGAATTTGCAAGATACTTTCCAAGAGCTCGTCTTTGCAGGGAAGGTTTTCCAGTGGTTGATGAGATGATAGTTGAAGAATGTGAAATAGAAAAGGAATTCCATCCACGCTTTACATATGAAGAGATTCTTGAAGAACAAGTTTGTGAATAAAGTTACGAAGAATACCTCGATGAATTTTCCCACGCTAAGGACCTAGACGAGAAATTGATGCCCATTGAGGAAGATGAAGTTGTCAAGCCTTGCATGGAAATAATTAGTTCCATTGATACAAGTAAATTCATGGAGAAACCCTAAAATATAGTTGATCAACACATTGATGATTTCATACATGTTGGAAGGTGTAGATGGGACATTGGTTGTCTCACTTTTGATGGAGATCCCATTTATGACATCGAGGGTAGTTTTAAAATGAAGAGAATTGAGTTATCTTCTTCAAATAACTAGTATTCATTCTTGGATGATCTAGGTATTTGGAAACTTGATGATGATATGAATGCAGATGGGTCTCATCCATCCCGGGATGACTTGTCGCAGTATACTCATGATTTTCAATCATACCTTGGTAGTTGGAATATCCTTTTGAGGACTCAGATTTGTTATATGATTTTCAACCACCTTTGTGCTCATATTTTGATTTAGATAAGACCATGGTAAGCTCAGAACAATCACACATTCAAGCTACGGATCAACAATGTTTTTATCTTGGGGTTTGTTGTAGGGATGCACAGATAAAGAAGCAACATGTTTTGAGTGTAGAGAAATATTATTTTTCTAGACCCGAGGTTGTCCCTTATCTCTCATCTTCTCTCCGCTTTCAAAGAGTAGTGGTATTCTAATTGAAGATGAATATGATTCATCATCTATATGAAATAGTCCTCTTCATATATGGATTGATCAGGAATGTGGCTATTATTTCCAGCAGGATTATCTCCCTCCCACCCACCTCCATGAGTTTCTTTCTATGATTGATCACATGCTTATTTATACTCGTGATTATTTTGTGTTTGACTTATCTTTGTTATGTCACATTATTAATCACAGGGGGGGATACCTTGATGATATGTTGAGAAAGTGGTTGCAATAGTTGTACAATTTCACTTGACATTTGACAGGACCTAGTTTACACGGGCCTTAGGCTCTAGGTAAGTAGGTAGGTCATTTGCTTTATTGCATTTTCATTTGTGTGTTCATCCTAGTGTAGTTGCATTTACTTTAATATTTTTCCTTACATATTTTTTTATTGCATTGTTTTATTGTTTATTTACTACATTTTCATGAAATCATCTTACATGTTAGTCAGAATTTTTTGAAAAACGCAAAATTTTCTTTTTAATGCATAGTTGTATTTTTGAAATTTTTGATCATATGAATAAAAGGGGTGAGTGTGCCACCCTTCGATATCCAAAAATTTATGTTTCATTGTGTTTAGGAACATGTATTACTAGGAGATGTTGATATTCTCGTCTACTCTATAGTGATCGCATGTCCCCAAGTAGGAGCCAGACGTTACCCCCCATTTATAGGGGTAACTAAGGAGATTATGTCTTGAGCCCCACAAGTTGTAGACATGGAGTTTCGAGAGATGAGTAAGAGGACATAGCCCCTCCTCTAACCACACATCACCACTGATTGACAATGACAATGTCCACCACACCAGCTTGGCTCACATAGGATAGCAGGTATATCTCCTTGAGGTAACAAGTCTGGTCTCGTGGTAAGTGTCATTTTAATAAATAAAGCATTTGAACATGTTGCAAAGGGTCCTTTATTTATTTTGAAAGTCTTCACTTGGAAATTATGCATTTTTCCTCATTTCACCTTGGTGGTTGACATGTTTTCCTAGTAAGTGGGTCACCCTCGGGAAAATTTCTGCTACTAGGGGGTCTCCTTGAAGGGTCGTCGTACCATTCTTGCACATACTTATCATTTTCCACACTTCTTCCCTTCGTTTACTCATCTTTTGGGTCTTCAGGAATATTGACCCAAGAATGGCTTGCACCTCATTCCATGGGAAGAAGGGGCTAAAAGCCCAGAGGCTTGTATCTGGAAAAAGATAAGATCCATAAAATTATCCTCTGGATGCTCACCCTAAGTTCCTGAGAGAAATGGAATGTTTCTCCATAAAAATCAAGGACCTGTAAAATAAAACACACAATTAATAAATGTGTTGCTTGTTGAGGGAATGCATTTTTCATTGTCTTTTACTTTCCGTGCACATGACACTTAGTGTGTTATAGATTCAAGTGGAATTGTGGTGCTCCTTACTTTCCATTTCACATAACAATCGATGTTTTGGAACCTAATCAATTAATGGAAATGGAAAAAGGTTGTATTGCAAACGAGGATGCAACACACCCTCTACAAAGACACCCATAAATGAGACAATATGAGCCCTTGTATGTCAAGAAACACCATGCCCAAAATTCACCCCCATCCACCTCATACTCTTTTAAATGACTTATAGAGGGTCTTCTTGGGAAACAATCATTGATTTTTTGAATGACCTACCCAATAGGGCACCATTACAACCCTCCCATACTTAAATTTTGCAAGTTCTGTAAGGTCTTTGAGCATTTGTTTATTTTGAAAAGGGGTGATTTGATGCACATGTTTGGGTGGTTCTTTTATTAGATATGGCTTACTTGGCATGATACATGTGACTTTTGGACCCTTGGAGGGCGTACTTGTTCGTATTTGCAAGACCTTTCTAGGTGAAATATTTTCCATGGATGAACTAGGTCACTTGGACCTTCATAGGGGCTTGAAGCCCACAGGTTGGATGATGCACCCCCACTCATTGCACACTTGTGAAGATGAATGTTTCCTTTGGAGGAAATTGGATAGCCTGAAATTATCACATCATGCCCCCCTGCACCTAAAATTTTGATCCAGGTGGATATCAGTGGCCACCCACCTATTCCACTGGCTCAAAAACCAGTTTCCATTTTGCTAGTTGTTTTATAGTTTTTCGGGTCCCAAACTTTCGAGGTCATTTTGAGGCCCTAAACGATGTTTTTGGGGTTTGATAAGGCCTATCATTTGCTTGAAAGAATATGCTAGGACGAATGAAATATGTACCCTTCAATTAGACCTTCCCAACGATGTATCGAGCGCCCCAAATGGAGATCATATGAAAAAGTTATTCCCTCGGGAAGTTGACGTATCAACTACCCCCATCAAGGCCCACAAACATTTTGGTGTTTCATCTCCTGGGGTTGGGGTTTTGGATGTTTATTTTTTTCTTAGTTATGTTTTATGTTAAAAAATGCCTTTGGAGCCTCATTGTACTCAAATTATTTCAAATGAGCATAGCCGACACATCTCTTCTCATAGATAAGCTACCACCATTCTAGCTAGCTTGTGTGTTTTTGCATTTTACAGTCTTTTGTATTTCAAACAGTGATTAATAGAATATGAGCTTTACTGTATTACTTTGTTCCTTGCCATATCTTTGTTTATTTCTTTTTTATATATTTATTATATTTATTCCTTCATATCATTCCCCAAAATAATTTGGATCAATGGTATCAGAGTGGTTTGCTCCTTGTCGTTCTTAGTGCATGTCCCCGACGAGGTCAGGGTATAGAGAGTTAGGTCTCGAACTTGTTTCTCTCGAGTTCAACCATTATCACATTCCCAAGAAACATTCCATGGAGAAATAAAATATGGATGACCATACATGATATCCTTTCAAACTGTTTCTCAAAGAAAATCTGCACAACAGAGGAACAAGATGATGGATAATTTCACCCAGATTCTTCGACAGTTGTCGACAACAATGGAGGCACATTCAACCAGTAGTCACTTTGGAGGTGCAACACCATTCAAGGTACAAGTTAAATTTTATATTCCTTTATTTGAAGGTGATCCAGGTGAAAATCGGTGGACACCCACCTATTCCACTGGCTCAAAATAGGGGTTTCCACCTTGGCAATTTTTCTACAACTTTTTGGGTCCCAAAATTTCGGGGTTGTTTTGAGGCCATAAACAACTTATTTTGGGACCAAAATAGTCACAATGTAGGATTTAGATAGAGTGTGATGGAAAAATTTATATCCCTCGGATAGACCTTTCCAATGAGCTATCATGCACCCCAAACGAAGATCGTATGCAAAAGTTATGCCCTTGGGAAGTAGACATATCAACTAACCCCATCGGGGCCCACAAACATTTTGGTGTTTCATCTTTCGGGGTTAGGGTTTTGGATTGTTTTTATGTTAAAAATGTCTCTAGAGCCTCATTGTAAACGTCATCATCTTCTTACAAATGAGTGTAGCCATCACATCTCTTCTCAGAGATAAGTTGCAACCATTCTAGTGAGTCATTCACTCTATAATTTTACAGTTTATGTACATTTCTCTCATTAATAAAAGTTATGCATTATTGTATCTTTGTGTTTATTAAAATATATCTATATTTCATTGTTATATCTCCACTTTCATTTCATTCTCAAAATAATTAAAATCAGTGGTACCAGATCATGCTACTCTTTTTTGTTTCTTACTGCATGTCCCTGACGAGGTTAGGGTATATAGAGTTGGCTCTCAAGTTAGTTTCTCTTGAGGACAACCGATCTCACCAGCCCAAGTGACCTCCTATTGTGGAAGAGAAGAGGGACAAGGGAGAATAATATCCCATCGAGATGTTTCTCACGGAATCCCTCACGCAATAGAGGAACGAGATGTTGGATAATTTTGCCCAAATCGTTCAACGATTGTCGACAATAACATGTGCATATTCGTCAAGAAGTCGCTTTGGAGACACTTCCCCATTCAAGGCACAAGTTAATTTTGATATTTATGTATTTGAAGGTCATATCGATGTGGATGCTTTGGAAAAATGGTTAAATTTTCTAGAAGGTTATTTCTCTATTCACAATTTTTTCGACAGAGAAAATATCACATTTGTGCTCCTTAAGGCTCTCCCCCATCTCAAACATTGGTGGGAAACTTACTGGGGAAAAAATTCCACAAAGGAGTCTGGAATATTTTGGGTCGATCCCACTTGGGACTTTTTTATGGATGTGCTCAAGGAGAAATATTAACTTTTGGGAAACTATGATTAACAATACATGAAATGGACCACGTTGCATCAAGAGAGGGGCCAAATAGTGTTGGAGTTCACAAATAACTTCCATACCTTGCACACCAAGTTGGGTATCAAAGACTCTGAGCGACATTTGGTTCTAAAATACCATGGGGCTCTACACAGGTACATCCAAACGAAAATGGATTTTCTGGACATCTCAACATTGGGATTAGCTTATCGATATGTTTTCAAAATCGAGCAAAACTTTAAGCACCTAAACAAAAGGAAATTTGGGTTTGCAAATCCGCAACAACCAAAGTATGGTAAAGGAAGCCCTAATCCACAGAATATCCAACCTCAAGACAGCCATTCCAAGCCATAGGAAAAGAAGAGCAACGGGAAGACGAAGGACACTGGGAAGTGGTGTGACTTCCACAAAATCCCTTAGCACAACACCGATAAATGTCGCTCGAAATAGTCATTAGTAGTCGAGCTCAAAGAAAGAGAACCAAGCCCTGAATCAAACTATGATTCATACAATAATAAAAGGAGACAAATAATTGATGTAGAACCCACTGTTGTTGTCGCGACTACAACAATCCAACTAGAAGAACCAGAGGATCCTGAGGAGGGGGATGCCTTTTCCATTCATAGATGTGGGTGAAGGGGACCCCACTGCATTTTATTGTTGATAGTGGAAGACAGAAGAACCTCATCTCAACAGAGGTCTTCAAGAAGTTGTATTTTCCGACAACACCACACCCGCAACCATACAACATCGGATGGCTTCACCGGGGACAAGATCTTCGTGTCATCCAACAATGTCGTCTGTCATATGGCATCAATCCCTTCAAGGATGAGGTATTGTTTGATCTTTCCCCACTAGAATTATATGATGTTATGCTAGGCCATCCATATTTGTGGAGGCATCATGTTTTTTATGAGTCTCGACCCCGTAGCATCATTGTTACTCTAGGGGGTCAGTCCTACAGGATACCAGAGGTAGTTCTGACTACTCTCCCGATAAAATAGTACCGTAAATTAATCTCTCATACCACAAAGTTTAACCTCTTCACAATATGGTAATAATATAAGGACATTGCAACCACTGCAACCTCATTCCAATACCCTTCTATCCAGCAGAAGCAAATCAACAAGATTGTAGAAGAGCACCAAGATATTCCTATTGCACCTATGGGGGTGCCTCCACACAACCCAGTCAAAACAAGTTATGATAAATCCATTCATGTTGCATATTCACTGATAGAGTCCTCCCACACTCAGGAAGATCATGCAGCTATATTGGTTAAATGGATCCAACCCCTCCAACAACAGGTTCATAACAACCTTCAACAAGCTAAGCAAGACAACTTCTTCATCAAGGCAAGCAACTCACCAAGGCTCATATTCAACAAACGATTCCCCAGGCACTTGATGCAATGGATACCATTGCTTCCTAAGGGGGGAAGAATGATCCAGGAGAAAATCGGTGGCCACCCACCTATTCCATTGGCTCAAAAAAAGGGTTTCCACCTTGGCATTTTTTCTACAACTTTTCGGGTGCCAAACTTCTGGGGCCGTTTTGAGTCCCTAAACAACGTTTTTTGGGCCCACCACAATCACACTACAACTTTTCTCTAGAGTGTGATGGAAAAATGTGTATTCCTCAGATATACCTTTCCAACGAGCTATCGTGGGCCCCAAATGGAGATTGTATGCAAAATTTACACCCTTGGGAAGTTGACGTATCAACTAACCCCATCGAGGCCCACAAACCTTTTGGCATTTCATCTTCTAGGGTTAGGGTTTTGGATTTTATTTATGTTAAGAATTCCTCTAGAGCCTGATTGTAAACATCATCATCTTCTTTTGAATGAGTTTAGCCATCACATCTCTTCTCATAGATAAGTTTCCACCATTCCAGGGAGTCTGTAATTTTATAGTTTTTGTACATTTCTCTCCTTAACAAAACTTGTGCATTATTGTATCTCTGTGTTTATTGAAATATATTTGTATTTCATTGTTATATATCCTCTTTCATTTCATTCTCAAAATAATATTGTTTAGAAGGCTAGATAGACGTCAATGCTTTGGAAAAATGGTTAAATCTACTAGAGGGTTATTTCTTTGTCCACAATTTTCCAACAGTGAAAAGATCACCTTCACGCTCCTTAAGGCCCTTCTCCATGTCATATATTGGTGGGAGACATACTATGAGAAACATGTCGAGGATGAATCTGTAATATTTGGGCCAGGACCCACTTGGGCGGCTTTTTTCGATGCCCTCAAGGAACAATATTACCATGTTGGAAGTTATGATGATGAGCACACGCGATGGACCACACTGCGCCAAGAGAGGGGCCAAATAGTGTTGGAGTTCACCAATACTTTCCATACCTTGCGTACCAATATGGGTATCAAATAATCTGAGCAGAATATGGTCATAAAATATCATGAGGCTCTACACAAGTACATCCAAACCGAAATGGATTTTTTGGACATCTCATCGTTGGGATCCTCTTACAGATATGTTGTCAAAATCAAGCATAATTTCAAGTAGTAGAACAAGAGAGAGTTTGGGTCTACAAATATGTAATAGTCAAAGTATGGTAAGGGTGGCTCTAACTCCTAGTAAAAAGGACAGAGTAAGGATGGCCAACCCCAGGATAACCATCCCAAGCCACCAACAAAGAAGAGTAATGGGAATTTGAAGAAGGACACTCTAAAATGGTGTGAGTTCCACAAAATCCCTTGTCCCAATATTGATGAATGTCGCTCCAAATAGTATTTGTTGGCCGAGACAAAATCCCTAGGGTGAGATGTTAACTCAGACTCTGATTTAGAACCAGAAAATGGAAGACAAATCATTGATGCAAAACCCAGTGTCACCATCGCTACCACAAAATTCCATCCAGAGGAACCGGAGGATCCTGAAGAATGGGAGTGCCTTTTCCAATCACAGATGTGGGTGAAGGGGACCCCAATCCATTTCATTGTTTATAGTGGTAGCCAGAAGAACTTGATCTCGGCATGGGTTTTCAAGAGGTTTAACCTAACAACGATGTTTCATCCTCATCCATACACCATCAGTTGGATAAGCCATGGATAGGACATCCGCGTAAGCCAACAATGTCATATGCACTATGGAATCAAACCCTTCAAAGATGAGGTATTTTGTTACGTTTCCCCCTTTAAGTTTGTGATGTTTTCCTAGGACAACCATATATGTGGAAGAATCATGTTGTTTATGAATCTAGGCCCCGTAGCGTCATTATTACTTTGGATATCAACTCTACAGGGTACCCAAGACAGTCCCAAACACTGCGGTCTCTTTGATCTCTGCAAAGCAGTGCAGAAATGTGGTCTCTCAAAACAAGAGATTTATCCTATGTATGGTTTGATCAGAAGGAAGGTCACTGCAACCACCAAAACCTCTGCACGGGGTCTCTCTTCCCAGTAGCAATAGGTGGACCGAATAGTAGAGGAGTACAAAGACATATTTGTCTCGCCTACTGGGGTGCCTGTGCATTATCAGGTAAATCACTCCATTGATATGAAACCTAGTGCTCCTCTTCCCAACATCCCTGTATACAAGTATTATGTTATGGAGAGTGAAGAAATCAAACGCCATATCCAAGAGATAATTCTGAAGGGCCACATCAGACCAAACTCCTCACCTTGTGGAAGCCCAATTGTTCTAGTACAAAATAAGGATGGGACATGGCAACTTTGTATTGATTACAGGGCCATGAACAAGATCACAATCAAGAATTGGTACCCAACTCCCCGAATTGATAAACTTCTCGATCAGTTCAAGGGAGCCAATTTGTTCAGTAAGATTGATCTGAAGTCAGGATACCACCAGGTGTCAATTGAGAAAAATGATGTGGGGAATACAACCTTCTAGTCTAAAGAAGGACTCTTTGAGTGGTTGGTCATGCCTTTCGGCTTGACTAATGCCCCAACCACATTCATGCAAATGATGGATGATATATTATGGCCATTCCCAAACTCCTTTGTGGTTATATATTTGGATGGCATCCTCATCTTTAGCAAAACTTGGGAGGAACATTTGAAGCATATTCAAAAGGTATTGGGCACCCTGCGACAACACAAGTTATATGCCAATTTGGATAATTTTTCCTTTGGCATGTAGAGAATCCAATATTTTGGATACATCGTGGATGAGAAGGGTGTACATGTGGATCCAGCCAAGATCCAAGTCATCCGTAATTGGTTGGCCCCAAAGAAAATGACCGAGCTCCACAGCCTCTTGAGCCTCACCAATTTCTATCGGCAGTTTGTGTTGGGGTTCTCTCATATCACTTGGGCCCTAAGCCAGGTGACCAAGGGTGGTGTGAAGGCCAATTGTGTAGGGTTCATGCCCCAACAAAAAACATTCGAGGATTTGAAATTTTGTCTCTTCTCAGCACTAGTCCTAATTATGCCAGACCTGCAATAGCCATTTTAGATTAAGACATATGCTTCATATTATGCTATCGGTGTAATCCTCACTCAGCGTGGGAATCTGGTAGCCTATCATAGTGAAAATATATCTGATGTTGTTCGTAGATACCCCACCTACGAAAAAGAGATGCACTCCATTATGCAAGCATGTCAATGGTGGAAGCATTACATTATGTGGAAGGAAACGATCATCCACATTGATCATAGGCCTCTGAAATTCATGCAAACACAAGGAAAGTTATAGAATGACCTCCATCATAAGTGGTCAACATACCTACAAAAATTCCACTTTAATATCAAGTACAAGAAGGGTAGCACAAACCATGTCGCAGATTGCCTCAGTCGTCCCCCGATGGCAGTGCTAACCATAGTTCTTAACTCCTGTGGACATGAGACATTTGGATGGCCACAATTATACAATAATGACTATGACTTTACTAATTCCAATCAGACATTGAGCGTAGGAAAAATAGTTCCAGACTTTCATCTTCAAGGTGGATTATTATGCCATCTGAGCCATCTATATGTTCCTTCAAGCGAGTGTTCTGAGCTGGTATCGGAAGCTCATTACAGCCGTCAGTGGGGCATTTTGGTGTAGAAAATATAGTGGCAGTATTGCAAAAGCATTTTTATTGACCGAAGCTTCGATAGTATGTTCGCAAGTACATCATATCATGCACTTCATGTGCCATTTCCAAGCTCACCATCAAGAAAAAAAGGCTATACACCCCTCTTCCTACTCTGTATAGGCCTTGGGAGTCCATATCCATGGACTACATATCCAATATGCCTTCACCCAAGCATGGGAATGACTGTGTCTTCATGGTCGTTGATCTATTCTCTAAGATGGAAATTTTGGCACCCTACAAGAAGAGCATCATAGCCAAGGTCACCACCAAGATCTTCTTCACACATGTTTGGGTTCATTTTGGGATCCTACACACTATTATATATTATCGACACAAGAGGTTCCTAAGAACTTTTAGGTCCATCCTATGGTCGATGATGGACACCAAGCTAACCAAATTGACTGCCTTCCACCCACGGACTGATGGAAAAACAAAGGTAGTCAACGGGATGATTTTTCATATCTCGAGGATGTATAATTCCAAAAATCCAAGCACATGGCATGAAATCCTTCCTTATGTTCAACATAGCTACAACAAAGCCCTCCACATCTCTATTGGCCACAACCCTTTTCAGGGGTGCTTGGGGTTCCAACCATTGGCCCCCATTGTTGTAGCTCTTCCCATTGCAGCCGCACAGGAAGAGTCCTCCCATGCTCAGACCGAGGCTGATAGAGAAACCAAATTTGTTGAGTACATACAGAAAATCCAACAACAAGTTCATGATATTTTGCAAAAATCCAATGCCAAGTACAAGCAGTGCCACAATCAACATCGAGTACCACACAAATTCCAGGTGGCAGATAAGGTTTGTTTTCATCTGCAGAAAGAGCACCTCACATGACCCCATGGGAAGTTGTACCCACTCTGATACAAGCCCTACACCATCACCAAGGTTGTGGGTGAGAATGATTTTGAATTAAGTATTCCTCCTTTCCTTGGCTTGTACACGGTATTTAATGTGGAACTTCTTCGACCATATTTTCTACCTCTCCTGGACACTTCAGATGTAGCCGAATAGTTAGCCCCTACAGAAATCAATCCTTCATGCATCAAATAGGATAAAATTGATCAGATCATGGAAAACAAGACAAAGGACAACTACCAACAGACTATCAAACTCCATTGGGTCGTCAAAGCAGGTGGTTTCTTCATCAAGGAAAGTGGCTCACCAAGAGTCAGATTCAACAGAAGTTTCATCATTTGATGCAGAAACTTGACGTAATGGAGACTATTTCTTCCTAAGGGGGGAGGAATGATCCATGTGGATATCGGTGGCCACCCACCTATTCCACTGGCTCAAAGACCATTTTCCATTTTGGTATTATTTTTATAGTTTTTCGAGTCCCAAACTTTTGGGGCCATTTTGAGGCCCTAAACGATGTTTTTTGGGCTCAATAGCGCCTAGCATGTAGCCGAAGGAAGATGCTACGACATACAAAATATATACTCCTCAGTTATAGCTTTCCAACAGTGTATCGATCTCCCCAAACAAATATCGTATGCAAAAGTTACGCCCTCAGGAAGTTGATGTATCAACTACCCCCATCAGGGCCCACAAACCTTTTGGTGTTTCATCTCCCGGGGTTGGGGTTTTGGATGTTTAGGGTTTTCTCATTTATGTTTTATGTTAAAAAAGGCCTTTGGAGCCTCATTGCACTCAACTTATTGTGAATGAATGTAGCCGACACATCTCTTCTCAGAGATAAGCTACCACAATTCTAGCTAGCTTGTGTGTTTTTGCATTTCACAGTCTTTTGTATTTAAGACAATCATTAATAGAATCTAAGATTTATTGTATTATTGTGTTCCTTGTCATATCTTTTTGTATTTCTTTGTTATATCTCTATTATATTTCCGCCTTCATATCATTCCCCAAAATAATCTGGATCAACGTTGGCCTTGGGAGGCCTAGGACATCATATCCTATCCCTGGACGTCACCTTTTATTGATGAGGCTTTGATGGGGTTTGATGATGGTGATGGTGATGTGATGATTTGATGGAGAGATATGCATTGTCAATCACTCTAGCACATAAAGAGGTGGCACGTGGCCTTTGGAGGCCCAAATAATTTCACCTAGAATCTCATCGTCTCTCTTGGACGCCTAATGTCACCCTTTAGGGAATGATGTCGCCCCTTAGAGGGATTTTAATTTAATGTTATTTCATTTTTGTAAAATGTAAAGACAAATTAGAGGGTCGACCCTCTTTCTATTTTTTAGTTGACTTTTAAAGTGAATAAATTAGGGTTAGATGACCTTGTATAAATAATGATCATTTCACTCTCATTTTATCATCATGCACTTGAGAATTACATACTCTCTTGGCTGAAATTTTTGCCCTACTTGGGCAATTCGCTCTATCTCTTTTTGGTGCAATTGTGGAAGCTTTTACTTGTCTATTGGAGGAAAAGGATAGGTATTATCTCTTGGATTCTTGTTTCTTGGTAATTTGGTGGAATATTCTTGATAAAGAAGGGTTTTTCATGCTATCTCTTGGAATTGGTAAGGAATTTTTTCATAATTGTGTTGTTTCTTCTTGTTTCAAGGTTAATTTGTCTAAATCCTTGGAGATATTGCAACTGTTCAAGTTCGATTTAATTATTCATGTTTCAAGTTGTATTGTGTCATAAGGGTGTCTATTTTAGCCAAGTGGTCTCATTTATGTAATAAAATTTATGCTACAACCAATATGGATGCAACAAACTCATCCTTATCTCTCTTTTCTCACTTTTCTACCAGTAAAATTCACTTGCAAGTTGCCATATTTAATCTACTAGTTAAATTATATTGTTTGGGTGGATTGTTTGTTGATTTTAGTGGCTAGAACTTGTTGTTGTAGAAAATGTTTTCTACAACCATAAGGATGCTACAAATCTTGTTGATAACACTAACTAACAACCATCTAATTGCTATCAAAGTCTTGTTTTAATGATTGGAAATTCATCAACTCATTGCTAGCTTTG